>PVKZ01002405.1:0-115000 GCA_004027375.1 Macroglossus sobrinus
GTTAGTGCCCAAGGTCAAGGGCAGGTGATGAAGAAGGGCTTTGATGCGTGTGAGAGTGGAGTGCCCGGCCTGGTACCTCGAAGCTGCTTCTGAGGGCTTGCCAACCACCGAGGACACAACAGCGACAGACAGCATCATTGCTGGGAGAAGAAGGAGGGGACATCGTGGTGGCCGTGGGGAGGAGAGGATGCTGTAGTCAGATCCACCTGTATGTAGACAAGTAGGGGGAGGCGGAGACCTAAATGTCCCAGAATGATGGTGGCTGTGGACACGGAAAAGAATCGCATCCTGGCCAGGGAATGCACTCTGTCACTAAGTATTCATTCTCTTTAATAACTCGTACATAAGTACTTCCTTTGAGCCAGGCACGGTTCTAAGAATTTCACAAGTATGAACGCATTCACGGGTCATTACGACCCTGTGAGCTGAGCATTCACATGCCACCGTCGTTTTCTGGATCCAGAAACTGTGGCCTTAGGAAGTCAAGTGACATACCCAGAAGTCACTTAGTTCCCATGTGGCCCTCAGACCCAGGCCTCCTGGCTCAAGTCCACAGCCCGTCTCGGAGACTCAGGCAGCAGATCACGGAGCCTCACGCTTGGGGTGCCCGCCTTCTTAGGGGCCCCATTCAGAACATATCAAGGCAGATCTTGGCTGTCATTCAGGGTTTGTCGTTGTCACCGATGTCTAAAATCCGTACTCCTCCTACCTGACAGCCCCTACTTTGATTTGGGTCTCCTGAGCATCATGGTCTGACTTTCTACTTCCTGCCTGTCTGTTGGATCAGATCACAGGCCTGGGCTCTGGTACTTGGATCCTCCATTCCTGTCTACCTGGTACTCACACTCAGCTCTAATGTGCCCTCATCTCTTGTATCTTCCTGCTCCTGATCTATGATGGTCTCCAGCCTCCATCACCGGCCTGCAGATGGCCACTACCTACTGTCTAGTAGGTAAAAGATATTCAGTGAATGTTTGTTGAATGAATGCATGAGTGAATAAATGACAAATACACATACTAGACCTCTGCCAAGTGCCAAGACCCTGTACCTAGCCTCCAGTGGCACACCCCCCACTCGCAACCATTATCCAAACACATTCATCCCTGAGAGAAGCCAGAGGCAGGAGACCATTACTTAAAGTTGAGAACAGAAGAAGTTAAAAGCATTTCTTCCCTTGAGGCCCCCCACGTGTGGTTTCAGCACAGAGGGAACAATGTCATTCCAGCCTTGACATCTTTCTAGAAAGCACTGGTAAACCCTTGTGGGGAAAAGACGCTGGCAAAATAATGTTAAAAGAAATGAGCAAAATACAAAAATCTTATTACAACCACATAAAAATGATATTTGTCTAGGGCCAAAGAGTAGGAAGGAATATAAGAACGTTAAATGGCTTATCGTTTAAGATGTGGAAATTGGGACTTTTCTAGAATACCTCCTGATGGTTGCTGGTGCCGCTATTGTCTGTGTGTCCACGTGAGGGTGCGTACTCACTTCTGTGCGCACGGGAGGATGTCAGGGCATAAAAGCAAACATTGTTCCACCTTCCAAGGGAACTTTGCACTTAGCTATCAAATAACCCTAACCTGTTCTTCAAAAGTAGGTCGATCTCTGATTAAATTGTCCAGGTGATTAGCCAAGTCCTCACTTCCCAAAGACAATGGTGGTCAACACCAAGTCAACACAGTTACTATTATTGGGTCAGCATTGCTCTCTGGGCTTAAGATAAGCGTTCTCTGATGACTCGTGGAAGGAATTTGACATTTAAAGGGCAGCTGAATCAACACTGCCACTGGCTGTGATGAACATACTGGAATCATTGCCATAGAAGAAAACAAACTTACTAAAAAACAAAAACAAAAACAAAAAAACACTTAAACTCATTCCTGTCAATTCAGTGACGTGAATCCTATTTTTATTGAAGTAATATTCAGTTGGAGAATATTTATCTCTTCTTAAAATGATGCTCAACATCGCCCAACAATCATGTTCAATGGTATTTGACAGATGAATGATCTCATGAATATGGATTGGGGAATGTCTTTTTTAACTTCATATTTAATAATGTTCATACATAATCATTAACTCATGTGTTGTTATTTAAAGAGTTAAAATTGGACTTTTACTTTGTAAAAGGATAAAGGTCTTAACTTGTCCAGAAGGAGGTCTGGAGATAAGGATGTAAGTATTTGATTTGATCTCAAGAAGAGAGGGTAGAAATGAAAGAAGGAGAGAAGTCAACCCAGAGGCATTAATGAGTAGGCAACTGGAGTCAACATCTACTTGGGAGGCACATCTCAGAGTCAACCCAAGGGGCAAAGAAGCTGGTACCCACCGCTTTCATCACTGGTTGAGGGCTGCTTCTGGATACCTGGACAGAGTCTGTTGCATGCTAGCCCAGCTGTTCCCAGTGCCAGGGAAAGCCTTTGGCAAAGAGTCTTAGATACCACTAGCAAGAAATCTTTAGCCAGAAGGGCGACCATCAAGGCTACATGGGCAGCACACCAACTGTATCTGCTACAAGCCAGCATCTCAAGTAACTTATGATGACTTGGTTTGGTATTCATGCCAGGAATATATCTCTACTTCGACTTAATCTATAACCTCAGTGTGGAACAGCATCAATTCCTTCTGTCAATTCTTTGTCATCACAACCCATGTAGCCTGCCACACAGTAGATAATCAATCAATATTTTTAAATAAACTAGTAACATGTCAGTCAAGGCCCAGTTCAAATCTCATTCCCTGTAAGAAACATTCTCTAATCCCCTTTATGGTCCCAGGACAGTTTGTACTTCAATTAAAGCTCTTATGCTCTTCATCTCTTCTTGAAAAAAGCATAATTTGTCTAACGCAGCCCTGTAGTCAGCTTCTCGGTAAAGGTATGGATAGTATCTGGAAATCAAGTCAGCAGTTTTTCGCCATTATCTGTGACCAGATGGGGAAGTCTAATTCTCAGGTGCAAAGGAAACCTTCTATTTCCACGCATCTGAGCCACGCTGTCTAATCTCAACTTTATCCACAACAAAGCCAACACTGATTTGCCCGCTTATGCCAGTTGCTTCTGAACTCGGGCAGGGAAGACGGTTGTTATTTATCACGGCCTCCTCAAATTCCTATCCATACAAGGCAGAGACCTCAAGCTTACAAGTCAAGACTGGTAAGAACGCTTCCACAGGCCAAAGCATCCAGGATTCTTGTGGATAATAACCCCTGCTGGAGGTGACTTCACACTAAAAACTACAACCAGATGGGGAAGCAAACCACGAGGTTTGTCAGCGTGGCCCACACATGGGAAAATTCACTCCCCAATATCAGAGACCATGGAAAAAAATCTCACAATCGCGTGTGTGTGTGTTCCTTCAGTTTGAAGAGTCGTGTTTTCCTATAATTCTAGTCCATTCTCCATACCAGAGACAGAGCAATAGTATTAAAAAAAATTCAAATCAGACCCCCCTCCTCCCTTACCCTGCTTAATTCCCTGCCATGGCTTCCAGTCACTCTTTAGTAAACATGCATGCTATAGGTTATTCCACTCTTAGGTTTGTAATCCAAAAGGAAAACAAACAAACAAACAAACAACAACAACAACAACAAACAATTTGAATAAAACCTTATTCCTGTGCCTTCATAGAAGCATTATTCACACGATCCCAAACATGGGAGGAACCCAAGTGTCCATCAACTGATAAATGCACGTACAATGAAATGTCATCAGACCATATAAAGAAATAAAGTACTGATACATGCTACGACATGAATGAACCTGAAAAACATAATGTTAAGTGAAAAGACCCAGACCGAAAAGGCCATGTATTTTAAGATTCCATTTATATGAAATTTCCAGAACCAGCAAATCCATAGGGACAGAGAGCAGATTCGTGGCTGCCAGGGCTGGGGGGAAGGAGAATGGGAGGACTCCTGGTGGGTATGGATTCTCTTTTAGGGTGAAGAAAAGTTCTGGAAAAGATGGTACCACATAGCAAATGTACTTAATGGTCCTGAATTGTGCATTTTAAAGTAGTTAAATGGTAAATTTTACTTCTGTGTATTTCACCACCATACAAAAAAAAAAAAAGGCTGGTGGCTTGCCTTGAGGCAAGGAGACCTCTGTAGCATGACATATGCTCCAGAGTGCCTGCAGATCAGGCCAATGTTAGACCTTACCTGGGGCTACACACCTTCTTCCCTGTTCAGCCCCTCATTCTCTTAAAAGGCCAGGCCTAAGAGCCTCCATCAATAAAGCAAGGGTGTCTTAATCCCTGTCTCAGGCTCAGCTTCCACGCAACTTGACGATAAATGAACCAGCAAATAAAGTGAATGAGTAAATAAAATGTTTCAATGTCAGGCTCACAGCTCGGAGCTAGAATTCAAACCCACATGGTTGGACTCCAACATCCACATTTTAACCACTGAGCTGCCTTTTCTGATGAGTTCATCAATGAAGACACCGCCTAGTCAGGCCAGCACTGTGGGGCCAGACCATGTTCCTTAAGCAACCATGCCTCTGCTGCTTTTCCTGTCTTCTGGGAATGTCTGAACCTCAGACTAAATGGGAAGCCTATATCAGTGGTTCTTTCCCTGCAACCCCAAGCCCTATATAACAATAATTTTTAAAACGAGAGAAAGAAACATGTAAACGGCCCATCCCCCAATGATTCGATGTAACAGAGAAGTTACTGTGTGGAGGAAACCAGCTGTCCAAGCTGACATCGCCAAAGAGTTTCTAAAGATATAGAAAGATTGTATTAACTCACTTGTCCTTGTGAAGACATTAGTATTGTCCCATCTTCGAGCAGCTGAAACCCCCAATAAATCCCCATTTAAAGGCAAATTTTCAAATGCCTAAGTGTAGTCACAATAATGGTACTGTAATTTAATTGAACATGCTCAAAGATGTGGATTATTTATAGCATCATGGTCAATGTTAAACATTTCAGGATCAGAATTATAAATTCTTAGAGCTTGGGGGAAGTTTATAGGAATATAGAACAGCAAAAGTCAACTCTAATACAGGGAAAGTATAGTGAGAACTTACTCAATGAAATTAGAAATCATTTTTACTTACCTCGTGGATGGCATTCAGACTGACATATGAGAAGAACGATGCATAATTTTCCAGAAAGTACAAGTCGTAGGTGGAAATATATTCTCATTCCTCATTCTTCCTTATAGCTAGATTGGAAAGAGAAGGTGTCTTTGTCAGCTACTGCTATGTAACAAACAGCTTCAAAATCTCAATAGCACGTAACAAGCTTTACTTGTCACTCATGCATCTGTGGTTCAGACAAGATATATCTTGTCTAAACCTGGCTAGGCTTGGTTTCAGGTGGCAAATCGGATATGTTCTCCATATTTATTACTTTCCTGGAACCAGCAGCTACTTGAGGCATATTCATCTCACAGCCCTGGCAGGAATGCAAAAGAGAAATCCCAGACGCAGTGGCATACTTCAAACCTCATCGTGCATCTCATCTGTCACTGTCCCATTGGCCAAAAGTAAATCCTATGGTCAAGCCCAAGGTTGAGGGCCAGAGGTACTCAGAGGTCCATCATGAGGACAAAGTAAATTGTAGCTATACTAATCTATTTCAAAGGAACAGGAAGTAGGACCAACAATTAAATCTCTCATAGAGTGTCTGAATCACCCAAATAGTTCTATGATTTTTTTTTTCCTGTAGACTCAGAAAATAGGAAAAAAAAAGAATTTTATTAGTGGGCATTTTTGCCTGCTCAGTTCTAGGAATAATAGCAATTTCTCTTTAGAAAACTATCCCTCCCCTTTCTCCTTATAATTCAGATAGTGTTGATCTCTCCTTGCCTCTAGCAAAGAGCATGAGACTGCAGGTTGGCCAATCAGAGTAAGTCATCCTCTTGGCTATTCTGATTGGCTCAGGGATGGTCATGTGACCTAAGACAAGCCAATAGAAGCCCATCCCAGAACATAAAAATTATTAAGCACATGCAAAAGGGTTAAAGTTTGATAACTATTTTTAGCATACACATGTCCGAAGGAGCCTTTTTTTTTGCCATGTTATGTCCAGTTTTTCAAGACTTTTCCGACTTCTGCATCTACATAAACATCAGTTTCTGAGAGAAGCATCCGCTGGCAACACCCGCCTAGACTTCGTTTGAACTTTCTAATCATTGAGCAACTTCATTCTCAGTCTACCCTCTTGTACTCAAAAAGATCAGAAAAAAAAAAACATTTCAGAAGCATCACGATCCTCATAACAATGTCAGTTAATGTAAAATGCTCCAATATTTAAAAATGTAATCGGTTTAAGTGGAAGCCAGAACTATTTTTAAAAATTCACTAAGAACAAAAGAAAAAGGAGATTCCAACAAGTAAATTAAATGCGTGAGTGCTAATACCGTTAGCGTCTGAAAAAGAAATATTGGATGTAGGAAAATAAGAAGTATGAATAGATATGCTTTACATGGTTGATTTAAACAAGTGAGTATTTTTCTGGAATCTACTTTCCTGCCTCGCTGATTAATAGTAAATTTATCATGGTTTTCTAAGGGATGCTTTGGAATGTCAAGCGTTTGGTTTTAAAGCATGGGTGCAGATAAACATTTTAGGTGATTAAAAAAAAAAACGTATTTAGGAAAGGATGTTCTTGAAGGCCCGAGGGAAGAAATTGACACCGTTCTTTTACAATTCCATTACAAAAGGTGAATAAATGTCTGTCACATTAACTCTGCTCAGTCTCACAAATGGCAGGAAATGCAACAATGAATGCAAATACCAAAGCACGATTTATTTTCCCTCAGTCACTTGATGGGAAAGGTTCTGGTTTCTGCCACACGTAACGTAGGTGCCCATCAACAACTTTCGTTTCTAGATCCAGCATCAAGAGAGAAGATGCGGAGAAGATGTGGGAGGGTAAAAGGAAGAAGAGCACTGGAGACAGCTCTCTGCATGTGTCTCTGGCACCTCCCGATTCGAGGCTCTTGTGACGATACCTTGAAAGTCCAGTATCCAAAATCACAATTCCAGAACTATCTGTCTACTTGACCTCTAACAACCCAGCTCATCACCTGGATATAGGTGATCCAAGTCAATATAATCTTGATGACCACTACTATTAGTCTTATTTATTATAACGCTAGTATTGCTGTGTCATAAACTACCCCAAACCTCGGTGGCTTACAACAACAATCACGAATTATTTCCCATGCCTGGGGAGTCCGCTAACAAACCGTTGGGCCATGGGTAGCTCTGCTGCAGTTCTCTCATCCTCTACGGAGACCGATGGGCTATCCCAGCCATGTTCCTCTTATTTCATTGGTAGAAGTTTAAAAAAACAAGCACATGACAGGCCTGGGCTTGGACCTACCACACCATCATTTCCGTTTCACTTCATTGACCCAACCAAGTAAGTCATGTCGCCAAACCAAGAGCCAACGGTAGAAAAATAGACAACTCCCCTTTTGTGGTTGGAGCCTCAAAGTCACACAGCAAAAGACATGCAGAGAGGGTAAGATGAAGAATTGGAGCTATTTATTCCACTGATCGTATTATTTTTAAAACTTTATTCTACTATATTTATTTGGTTATTCATTTATTCACTCGATAAATATTTACAATTTTTTGTAAATATTCACTTATTCACTCGATAAATATTTACACATCTTACAAGAGTACAAATTCATGTGTTGAACACACAATAGCCAAAAGTATAAGAAGATAAGCTTCTTGTCCTCATAGAACTTAACATTTTCATGAAAAGGACACTCAACAAACAGGCAAAAATAAAACAAAACAAAAACAACAAATAAAACAGTAGGATATTGGTGTAAGTAATGTGAAAGACACAAAGAATGATGGGACGGTAGAAGAGGGAGGGAGAGAGACTAATGTAGGAGCGTCAGGAAAGGGTCCCCTCCCCAGTGTATCTGCCTGATTCTCTCAGCATTTCTTGGAAATAGGCTGGGTAGGAATTAGATAGCAAAACAAGGGTAAGATGGGGCACTGTGGAGCACTGAAGAAAGGGTGGTCTGAAAGGGTCCTCTCCAGGAAAAAAAAAAAGGAAAACAGTAAGAATGGAATAAAGGGATAAAGGCAGAGGGGATTTTGTGGGTGGGCAAGAGGTCTGAAAACTAATGACCCAAATACATGGCTGTTGACATCTTCTGCCCCTCCAACACAAAGCATTCTGAGAAGATGAAGAAGATGAGAGAAGGATTTACTAGTTTCATGTGTCAGCCCATAATATCAAATGTTATATTTTCCTTAAAATATAATTTAGTAATATAATTCTGTTCCCCCACCCCAGTAAGATCAGCAAAGTGTACAAAGGAAAGATGACTACCTAGTATAACAGAGCTGAAATTTGGGGGGAGAATGTATAATGAGCAAACAATTTAGGTAGAAATATACAGCTTTTTTTCCAGGTTAGAGAATGGGCTGAGAGGAATGCAGTGATGGACTGGGGGTCACCCAGAGCCTGGAACCTGGGGTCCACTTAGTTCTTTCTGATTGGCGATATCTCACTCAACTCAGAGATCTTAATTAGAGAATCAAAGCAGTTTATGTTTGGGGTTGAATATCCATTTGTTTTAGAATCATAAGTCTTGTTGCCCTTTTTTTTCTCTAGAAACTTTGCATATAGCTTCATTATTGTATTTTTAACATATTCAAATCACAGTTCTCTCTTCTTCTTTGCCTCCCAAGAAGAGTAGTCAGAATTCAACAGATATTGACTTTTACTAAGACAAATTCTAGATTTATTGACCTGAGAAATGAATATTAATAGAGGTTAAATTGGGGTCAATTTTTACTCCAAGAGATGATAAATCTTGATATTGTTCCTGGGTTGGCTGGTCAATATGTCCCCTATGCCAACCACATGATTTTGTCATCAGGTTCTCCTGAGGAAAAGGCCAGTGCACAAGACAAGAGTCTGGAGGAGCCATAGCTCCCATCAGCACTGTGCCGGTGACATGTAGGACACACCAACCTCATCTTAACCTGGCTGGTTGTCACCAGGCTATGATCGCTGTCCAGATCAAGTCCCGTGTCTAAGAAAATAATAACCTTCTTTGGTATTCCAGCAATCATGTTTTAGGCTTTCTTTTCATAAACACACACACACACACACACACACACACACACACACACACACACACACACACACGTTTTCCATCCTCTCCAGACCATCCACCATACTGAGGGAAAAGTAGAGAATACATGTCAATCAGTAATCCTCGGATTTTACTCCAGAAAGAAGTTTCAGCTCGTTCATCCACTAAAACTCCGAGGCCAAGCTTCTCTCCCTTGCCCTGTTCTCCTGTTTCTGCTTTACTGTTAAAAAGAGGGTGGTGGATATTTTATTTAATAAATATCGACTGTCTGATATTTACTCCTAGATCATACTTACATGTGCCAAGCACTATTTTAAAAGCCTTATATGCATTAATTCATGTATCACTCCACAACTATCCCACGAGGTAAGCACAATTATTATGCCACATTCCATGTATCAGATGAGGAAACTTTGACATGGAAAGGTAGAATGATTTGTCCGGGATCACATGGCCAAGATTTAAACCCTGGCAATCAGGCTGCATCCCCATATTTGCTCCAATCACTTCCCATGGTTTATCTTACAATGCTGGTTACTGAGAATCCAACCTTGAGTGAGACACAGTCTGTGTACTTATCCATGGCCTTTTCTGCTTTAAGAAATGATGAACGGTTTATATAAAACTGAAAGGTATAGCTATCGTCTTTGGGTAATAGGACTTTATGACTTTTTCTTTATTCCTTGTCACAATTTTGCTTCCTACACATCCCACAATTTCATTTGTGAGGTAATATGAGTCGTCCAGGAAATCCTCAAATAACTGACAATGAGTACAGAGGGCATACATGTTACAATCTAGTTTGCCACTCGAAGGTTAAGTTCAAGTGGTAGAGATGGTCTAGAAATGTCTGAGGAACTGTAAGAACTGAGGCTTCTTTTAGAAGCAATTGAAAGCCAGAGCATAAAGTTTCCAGGACACAGTCCCATTATCAATTAGTAATATCTCTAAGTTAGGAATATATTCAGCTGCAATTAGTAGGAAGCCTGACTCTATATGAGTTTAAACAGGTCGTCTGTCTATCTGTCTATTTGTCTGTCTGTCTCTCACTTCCCATAACAAGAGGTCGGGGGCAAATAATAGATATGTGCAGGTTTAGAGGCTCCACAGTACTGCCAACAGTGACCCCAGCCCAGGAAAGCAGCTTTTTCCTGTCCATCCAAAGCGCTACCTTCTACTTATCAGCTTTTAGTTCTCATGCTTGTCATCTCACGCATCACAACCTGGTGGCCTGGGCTCCCTGTACCATGGGCTATGAGCAATGGTGACACACAGTATGGATAGGTGTTTTGGTATCTCATTATGGTTTTAATTTGCATTTCTCTGATGTCCAGTATGATAACTGGTTATTTTATATACTGATTTGTGAAAATATGTTAAGGGCTTTTCTCCATTTAATGTTTTATTGGGTTGTCTTTTTCTTATTGATATGTGGGTATTATATTCGGGATACAAATCCTCTGTTGAACATAACTTTGGCCTTCCCACCCACACGACACGAACAGAAGGTATAGAGAAGTGTGTGTATATTATGTATATGTCATTGTATACTTATCCAAACATATTACCTCATTTCACTTAGGATCTAGCAAAGCATTCTAACTCTTTTCAATTTGCATAGGCATAAAATAATAGAGCAACCATTTCTGTCATTTTTGCTTTTAATTATTCATACTTATCATCTGTGAGATACTTAAGAGAAATTAAACTAACCTAAGGAGTTTTTTATTAGAAAATGTACTGTGTCTTTTAGCCTAAACAGTAATGTGGGATTTGATCCACCCTCCTATGTGGATGACTCCAAGGCTAACGCCCTCAGTGGGAGGAAATGATATTCCACAAACTGAGAGTTAGATTGTTTTAATGCTGATGGTCTGCAGATTAAAATCAGGAACAACTCAAAGGAGAGGTTGTGATTTCTTCTTCCATCTCTAATAACTTGAGGCTTTGAAGTTAAGTGTAGTTGAATGGAGGATCTGTTTTGGCTGCTGTGGCATTTAACTGTGAATGGTAAGTATTAGGGGAGATGGGTCCACACTCAGGATTGGATTGTTCTGTTTACTTCAGGCCTATTTGCCTTCCTAACAGGCACATTGCCTGTTGCACACACATGCTGTGGTGGGCTCTTATCACAAGCCTGTGGATTATAAACGCAATGCATAAACTATGAGGTATCGTGGAAAATAATAATAGTGTAACTTCATTTCTCTCTATTAAGCTGACCTGAACTACAATAAAAAAAAGAAAAAAGGAATGGGGTGAGTAGGGATCCAAACAATCACAAATCTTAAATAATCTGAGTTTAAATGGGAAGGCGGGAGTGTTTTACCCAACAATATACAGAAAAAAAAAACCTCTCAGGTCATTTCTAAAAATTGCCTTCTAAATGATCAAAGGAAGCTCACAGAATGATTCAAGAAAGTTTTTGTATGTGTGTTTTATGAATTTCTGTTTTCATTTTGAAAACTGATCATTTGTAATGTATAAGTGAATTCTCAAGTTTACCAAAATGTGAATCCATAGCTATTTCCTAGGCACCTACTATATGCTCATATCTGTGCTGAATAGAGTAGAAGGTATAGGAAAAGTATGTTTAAGGAAGGGGATAGCATGAACATTCTTAGAACAGTTGGAAAACAAAGCGGTGAGCTTGTGATGTAGACCCCAACTGTGACAGGGGTTCAACAGAGAAAATCCCAGTGGGACAAAGCAGTGGGAGAATGTGGGGCTTAATCCAATCTTAAATCTCGATGGATCTGAGCTAAACGACAGGGAAAAAACCAATATGAGCAAAATCTCTAAATTCAGTATTTTAAAAAATACAAAACTTAATGTTTTCTCACATAAAAGTCTTCAGGAAAGAAATTATCTGAAAAAAAATTAAGAAAACAATTTCATTTACTATAGTATCAAAAAATGACTTAGGAATAGACTTAAATAAAGAGGTGAAAAATTTGTACACTGAAAACATAATGTTGATGAAAGAAACTAAAGCAGACAAATAAATGAAAAGATATCATCACGTATTCATGAATTAATGATTAGTATTAAAATTACCATTTTATCCAAATTGTATTGATTCAATGAAATTTTTATTAAAATCTCAATGGCATCAATTTTTTTTGCAGGAATAGAAAAAAAATTAATTTATATTTAACTACAAAAGATCCTGAATAGCTAAAGCAATTTTCAGAAAAAAGAACAAAGCTAAAGGCATCACTTCCTTATTTCAAAATATATTACAAAGCGAAAGTAACCAAAATAGTATGGTACTGGCATGAAAACAGACATATAGACTGATGGAACAGAAACAAGATCCTGGAAATATACCCATATATGGGATCAACTGATTTTTAACAAGCATCCCCAAGAATATACAGTGGGGAAAGAATAGTCTCTTCAATAAATAGTGCTTGGAAAATTGGATATTCACATGCAAAAGAATAGAATTTGACCTTTCTTTATCTTACACCATCCAAAAATAAACTCAAAATGGATTAAAGACTTAAATGTAAGACCTGACACTGTAAAACTCCTGGAAGAAAATATAGGAGAAAAGCTTCCTGACATTAGTCGTGGCAATGATTTCTTATATATGACACCATAAGTACAAGGAACAAAAGCAAAGATAGATAAGTGGAATTACAACAAACCGAAAAGCTTTTACCCAGCAAAGCAAACAATCAACAAAATAAAAGACAACTTACGGAATGTGAGAAAATATTTGCAGACCATATATCTGATAGAGGGTTAGTATCCAAAATACATAAGGAAATCCTACAACTCAATAGCAAAAAAAAGTAGGCTATTTTTTTTACTAAATAGGCAAAGGAACTAAATAAGCATTTCTCTAAAAACTATATACAAATGCCCAGCAGGTATATAATATCATTAGGGCAAGAAAAATCAAAACTACAGTGAGATATCACCTCATGCCTGTTAGAATGACTTTTATCAGAAAGGAAGGAAGGAAGGAAGGAAGGAAGGAAGGAAGGAAGGAAGGAAGGAAGGAAGGAAGGAAGGAAGGAAGGAAGGAAGGAAGGAGAGAAAAGAAAAAAGAAAAGAAAAGAAAAAAGATAACAAGGTTACTGGGGATGTGGAGAAAAGGGAACCCTTGTGCATGGCTGAAAAAATGTAAATTTGGTGCACCACACACTAGGGCAAAGGTTCTTTAACTGTGGTCCCTGGAAACTTATTAGAAATGAATCAGAAACTTTGAGAGGTGAGTCTACTAGCTCCAGAGCTGAGATCCCAGAACACATTGCCCTTCGAGCTAGAGGGGAAAAGAAGAGAACTGGGATTTCCTGAGACAATGTGTGGTTCAGCAGAAAAAGCAGGGTTTTGAAAACTCAGGTTTAAATTTCAACTCTGCCATTATGCTGTCCATAAGACCCCTGATATAATTTTCTTGTCAAATTACTATTCTCACCTCATATTTCAATTTATTTTTCACTGTAAGTAAAGTAAGTAATGTACATAGGGTAAACACAAAATAAAAGCATAACCAAAGGTACCTATTCTAATTGGACACCCATGAAAGACCAGGCATTCTGCTAGGTGTCTTCCATACTTTTCCCCCATAAATTTTAGCAATGACCACTACAATGATGATTATCATATTTATTATCATATCTATTTTATAAACAAACAAACAAAAAGCTCAGAAGTTAAACATCTTGTCCAACATCACAATGAAAGGATCAGGAATAAAGCCCAGACCTGTCACGTTACAAACTATACATGCCTTTCCCACATCTTCATTTGAGCCTTGTGTTTCAGAGTTAACACAAGTCACACAAACTCCCAGAACCCTCTCTGCCTTTGGCCATCAGCTCAATAAAGTAACTGAATGCATTCCTTGACGGTATTTTCAAGGGACTTAGGAGTCTGGATCCTGCATCTCACCCACTTCATTTCAAGCAAAAGTTCTTGGTGATACCATCTACCTCCAGTCTCCAGCAAGATCTGACTACTTAAGGCACACAGTTTCTCAGGGGACTTCCCACCTCCAGATCCTAAAAGCTTACCAAATTTCTTTAGTTTTTGACCTCCCCGATGAAACTGTGAGTCACCCAATATGGATTAAGTTCAGATCTGCGCCTGATGCTAAGCCAAAGCAAGCCTATTTATATTTCTGTAGCTTTACACTAAATTACAAATAGTTTTGGAAGTAAAATAACACCTTTTTACCAAGCATCATTTTTATACTCGGTGACACCAGAAAACTCCTACAAACTTATGGGTGAACAATGCATGGAAGTCTCCATAATAACATGTGCTAGTTGTATTTTAATCCTAAAGCTCATGAGCATCTTAGATAATATTCCGTAGTCACAGTCTCATCACTATGAAATGGCAACAGTGATCATGTCATAAAAGTTTTTGGCACTTTCTGTTGACTTTGCCTATCTTTGCTCTTGCTCATTTTTCAGATCATTGGGGCCACCTAAGCGTAGCCCCCAAGTACTGTAGCATTTATTTCTAAGACTGTTCAAACTTATATCACCATCAGATCACACTGTGTACTCCATGCAAAATATCCTTAACAAATTATGGAATGCCTCTAGTAGATAAAACATATTTTAATGAATGAAGAGGTTAGTATTTCATAAACACAAGAAAAGTATAAAGTGACTTCCACCATCAACAGTTTAAAATCAATTTGGAGGCATTTGGAAAGCATTTTAAAGAGCAACTAGACATCAATAAAATTTAATTAATTGGTTCTATGGATGCACATGTAAATTGGGTGTTAATTATGCTAGCAATGCTCTTCCATTAAAAATTAAGCTCATGATTAGTAACCAAGACAAACAAGCCGTTGTTCTATAAACAAGTCTCATTCCCTTGTATTTGAACCCAACCTTTCACTAATTAAATCATAACTCTGCATTTGCTCAGATGAATCTGGGCCCTGATGGATGACGGGTGAGTTAGCCAAGTGATCTCCACTTGGCTGTTCTGTATAAACAATTGATATCTGTAGGGATAAGTTATGTGCGGTGAGCTGCCCTTTAATACAGAACTATTGAATTATTGAAAGTTCTTCCCAATCTAATTGATGCCAAAGAAAGGAATGGTTGACAATTGCAAGGGTGAGAGTGAAGATTAGTGATCACTTCAGGACTGATGACATTTGAAGATGGAAGGCCTGCAACAAGAGGTTACAAGCTAAAGAAGCTGAGTCCTTTCTATAACCCTCCTTGCCTCTCCCCACCCTCAAGATGAAATTCTTACATTTGGAGATAAAAATGCAGTGATCTTTTTTTTTTAAAGATAAACTGTACACAAACTAGCACCCTTTTGGGTTACCCCAATTTATTTTTCTAAACTCCTTGGGAGTCAAACTAATCTGAACTCAGAGCTCGGCTCAACTCCAGTGGGCTTTCTTAATTAAGAGTTAGAGCTGCATTTCAGGACTGAAAATGGAATAAAACCCTTGGAGCGCTTCACCTACACCACTGGGTCTTCTTTTTTCCAATAGATTTTCCAAGGGAAACTGAGTCCATATGCTTCTGATCCATCTTCTCAAGAACTATCAAGACACTGCTTTGTTAGAGCTATTTGATGGGGCATTTTATTTATTTCAGTGAGCCTTTTGATGTCCCTTTTCTTAGTCATGGTAAATTGGGTATAGAGGAAACACAAAGATATACCCTCTTATTGCCCATACCTAATGACGAGAGAGAGAGAGAGAGAGAGAGAGAGAGAGAGAGAGAGAGAGAGAGAGAGAGAGAGAGAAAGAAAGAAAGAAAGAAAGAAAGAAAGAAAGAAAGAAAGAAAGAAAGAAAGAAAGAAAGAAAGAAAGAAAGAAAGAAAGAAAGAAAGAAGGAGGGAAGGAGGGAGGGAAGGAAGGAGGGAGGGAGGGAGGAAGGAAGGAAGAAAGGAAGGAAGAAAGGGCAAGAGAGGGAGGGAGGAAGAAAGAAAGAGGGGGGGAGGAAGAAATGCTTTCCTTAAAAAGCTGGGGGAGCTCTTTAGTTTTTCTAAGCGGACTAAATTACAGTATCTTGATAAGAAAAGGAGACATCAGAAGAGCTTTAGCAATGGGATTCTGCCTTAAGTTGCTAAGAGGGTGTCCATATTCTCATTGTGAGCTGGACTTTTCAGTCTATTTCTCCTTTCCAAAATGCTATGGTGGAGTGTCAGATGGTCAGGGAGAGAGTCACACACATTGGACAATGTTTAAGGGGGGAAGAAGCGGTTCCATCCAAATGATTTGAAACTTTTGCCTCTCACTATATTTAATTTCTGGAGGCCTTCTGTGAAACCCCAGCAAACCTTTATCTTATTGCATTTTGTACCATGCAGAGACCCTGCATGCAAGCCCATGCAAATTTGAATCTCGGCCATCACTTAATTACGTAACACGTGTAGAAACCTATTCACGCTTCTGTACAAAAACACATCTTTGAGTGTATACACGTGTGTGTGTGTTCCCGTGTGGAGATACTGCTCCAACACACTGCCTTCCTCTCAAGAGTCAGTCATCACATTTGGAAAGGGAACAAAATAATCCCCCCATCTACCTGTTTTGGAACTTCTAGCCCATGACAGAGTTGTCCCAGACACACTTTCCTCATCTGCTCACGCCCAGTTCTGTTGACCCATTTTGTACCTATAGAAATGAGTAGACAAGTCAGAGCAGATTTCTGTAACCGTAGGGTGAGATGTGAAACTTGTTGCCTACTGCTTTCAGTCCAGGCCTATCCTGAGAGCACCAGCTCTGTGGTGGATGAGAGAGACTGGTGTCATCTTCCGGCAGCAAGAAAGGGGGTGTATGGGGCGGGGGGAACTAAGCAAGCGATTAATCCCATCACAGTCAGAAGATTGTCTGGGAATGTGCTTCGGCCAAATGGTGAAAATTTACACAAATGTCATAATCACTCAATGTGGAAAAAAATTTAAGGAGGAAACCAATAGATTTACCTAAAAATGTGACTAACATGGGACCACCAGGAGGGTAAAATGAGTGAGGTGTGTGGAGCACGACAGTTAAGGTGGCTTCTGCTCTCGGGCATCCACCCTGCACTGGCGAGACCTTGAGAGTAAGCACCTCCTTAAATCTGGTATCCTGGGCGCCTCACCCTCTTCAGTCTAGTCCCACCCATAAACCATGACTCTTTGGCCTTTTCAAGCCCCTCCTTAAAAGGACAGGATCAGCCCCTCCCCCGATGAAAACAGAAATTACATTGTTTGTATGTATGGCAGACACCAGCTGGTTGCTCAGCAACTATTTCCTTTGTCTTTCTGGGCACCCAGATAGATTGCTTTCCCAGCCTCTGTCACACTTAGATGCAGCTCAACCCAGTGACCGAGTTCTGGCCATTGGAACATGAGCAGTAGTGAATAGGACACTTCTAGTCCAGCCTCATAAACTATTTTCTGCAAATTTTTCTTCTTGTCCCCTTCACTGGTGAGAGGGAAGGAGACTGGGTCCCTGAATGACTGCATGGAGGAGAGCCCTGCCCCTAGCACCCCCTCACGGGACTGTGACATATACAGTTATGTCTTCAGGTGTTAGAGGGTAGTTTGGAGTGTAGAAGTTAGCCTATCCTGACCAGCTCCATATATGATCAGCTGTAACTTAAAACAGCACTATATGTGACCACTGACAATAGCTCACAATGGCAAAGTCAGTTTTTCCGCTGAGAACTAGCCTGCCATTAGAGAAGGTATAGACATGTCTGTATAATGGAATCTGAGGGTGTCTGAGAAACGTTTCTTTTGTCTTAAACATCTTTCTAACTCGATTCCCACATCCACTGAGACCCCTAGGTATAGAGTTGTCACGTTGGCGTAAGGAATCATGGGTATTAAAACACCTTGAAGGACCAACATGCTCTGTCCTCGCCTTCCTCCTAGAGCTTTGTGGGATGGCTAAGTGATCTGCTGAGCTGATGGTGCTTTGTGACCTATGAAGTGTGCCTGGGGACAGGGTGCCATCAACCTTCTGGTCTCAGTTCACATATCGGTGCATTTTCTTACAGATGAGAGAGGCATGCTTGGGGATGAGGGCTATTAATGGAACCAGGGAGGCCCATCGATTGGAAAAAGGAGGTTGAAGCACTCACTACACACGAGACTCTCCATGTGCATAATCTTATTTAATTCTCACAGCAGCCTGAGGAGGTGGGGACAAGTATTATGCGCTTTTACAGTTGAGGAAACAGAGGCTTGGGAAAAACTTAAGTGGCTTTGCCAATAAATGTCCAGTCTGGGATTGGAGCGCTAGATTCGAACCCGGAGCCTGCCTCTTAACCACCATGAGACCCTGAGTCATGACCTTCAGGGGCAAGGGAAGGGAAGTGGAAGGGGCAGGATAAGGAGGTCATCTGGGGAGGAGTAAGGGAAATACTATACGTGACAGGTCAGAGAGCACCAAGAGGAAAAAAACACCCCATCTGCAAGATCGGAGCGGGAAGAGAGGCTGGCCTTGTATCAGTTTCTGGGGAGACCCTCTGCTCATCAGGGTCTCTCTCCCTTCCTCGTCGGCTGCCCACACCAAGGAGGGTGACCACGCGTCTCCCTTTCCTTTTGTCGTGTGGGGTCAGAAATTTTTTCGTAGCTCAACACGTCAGCCCATCTGCCCCCCGAGGCCTGGGAAGCTTTGCTTCCCCTCTGGCCCCCAGTTCACTCAGGGCAGACACAGAGCAGAGGGGTGTCAATTTTGCTTGAACTGCTCAATCACCACTGACATTTCTTTAACCGCCCAGTGAACTTCTCCAGCCTGAAGTAGCAGCAACTTGTGCCCTTGAAAACGGAACGGAAAACAAGCCTATTGATTTTCTACTATCAACTAGAAAAAGACAATTGCTCTTCGCTGAGAATGCTCATAATGCATTTCACACCATTCCTGCTCCCCAGCCCGCCACCTCCTGATGTAGTGCTGGGCTGCTGTAGCCCCCGCCGCGTCAGACTCTGAAAATTAACCCCGAAGGCCCAGCACCAACTTGGGGCTTTGGGCCCCTGGACAGCAACGAGCAGGAACGGCATCTCTGAGCAGTGAACCTGCTCCTTTTGGGAGGTGTGATCACCCAGAAACCACAAAGGAACCAGACCTGGGGTTGGGGGTTGAGTGAGGGAGGGGCTACAGGAAGCAGAGCAAAATTATCTCTTAAAAGAACACGCTGCTTTGTTTTAGTAAAGCATAATTAATGTTCATATGGGTTTTTGGAGATACATAAGCATAAGTATACACCGACCAAATTGATGAAAGAATCAGATTGTTATTTATTGAATTTTTACCACGGATACAGTCATTCTGGCTTAGTCAAAGCCCAAAATCTCATCTGTGAGTTATGGCTCCCAATTACCAGACCTTTATCTTTCTCAGTCTGTGTTATATATCAGGCTTGTCCTAATAGTTCTATTTTTGATGTTTCCAACACACAGAAAAGAAATTTGAGGAGTCAAAGGAAATACAAGAACCTTGGAAAGGCAGGCCTGACCCTCTGGGACAACTGTAGTGCCCAAATCAGTCAATATTTATGCCTAGCAACCTTGACAATATCCTTTTAATTAAAATCAATGGAGAAATAAAACATGCATTAGAATGCACTTGGGATCGCTCACCTCCTGAGATGAGAAAGACCCCGATAATATGCGATTATGACCATGTACGTGTCCCTCTGTTTGGGTGTTTGCACCTGTGTCTCTTTGTTCGAAGGTCTCTTTCATTCAATACTACTGTTTTTTGCTTTTTGTTGTTGTTGTCGTTTTGTTTTGCTTTTCATTTTGGTACAATTTTCTTGAGACATGTATTTTTTTTTAATATCTTAAAAAAATCAGATAACATCTTCATCAGGTCAAACTATAACCTAGATGGTGGGGAAGCTAAAATCACTGAGGAGGGGGCCACAGGGATTAGGAGACTGACACCATCGGGGCAGTTCTGCCTCTGCCCAGCCGGCTAACAGGCAAACGGTCACAGATAATAACACCGAGTCTCAGCTACGTCTTCTATGAGATGATCAGACGCAATTCTCAAAGGTTCTTTCTGATGCTCCATGAATATTCTACTAGACCGATGGTGTAACAATAATAAGGGCTACCGTTCTTTGAGCACTTCCCATGCGATTCACTAATTCTTATTTACCACGAAGAGAGGCTCCATTATGATTTCCATTGTAGGAGTGAGGAAACTGAAGCTTGAAGGATGGAGTGAGTCATTCCCCAGTGTCGCCGCCCTGCTGGTCCGTGGTAGAGGCTGGGTTTTTCCAAGGCCATGCGTTTCATTGTTGTCCCATGCCTCCTTCCTGGCCTGAGAGATGCCACCTCTCTTACCTCCACTGACTCTGAAGAGTCATCCTACTGCGTAGTCCAGCCCAGAGCTGGTCCAGCCTGGGTGGCATCACTTTACCTCGAGCCAGAGCCACTTCCGCTTCCGGTGGTTCGGAATTCACCAGCCCTGGGCCAGTACGACTTTCCTGTACATCCAGCTCTGATTTCAAAGGCTCCCATCCAGGCTGGCTTCACAATGACAGGTTAAGGTGGCCCAAGAATAGAAAGCAATTTAACACTGTCCTCTCTGGCCCGGACAGGCAGATTAAACACCAGATATGAGCACTGTTATAAACTCCAAGCATCACAGAGGTATTTTTTGGTTTGTTTGCTTTTCTCAGGCAACTTGGCTCCTCTCAGATTGCAGATAGCCCCCTCTCTGGGGCTCGCAAGATGACTGTCATGTTGTTAAAAGCTTCCCTTCCTTATCTCACTTCCTAATCTCCAGAGAGGGATTGGAGAGCCCTCAGCACTGGTTTTTCCTCTTCAAGGACTTGCTAGTGCTCGACTAATTAATGGAAAGGGCCTGGAGATAAGTTCCTTCAAAAATTATGGAATGTCCTAATCAGACGGGCAAGCAAAGGCTTGACCTCTGGGTCAAGGGGTCACTCTCAAATAATACGGTGAATTCAATGATTACTGTCATTTTTTGTTACTCTAAAAAGGTGAAAAAAGAAAAAGAGGTTAGAGTGGGCCCTGAAGGACAAAGGGATGCCCGTGTTTCTGTTATAAAAGTGATCATTTAAAGGACATTCCTCACGTATTCCCAAAATCTCCAAAATCCAACTGTGCTTGTAAACGGTTCTTACGTTGTCAGATTTCATTACCGGGAACCTTCTCACCAGCTCTCTCTCCTCCACGTGTGTTCCTGTCACTGGCTCTATGACTGCCTTTATCAGACTCACTGTCTTTCCCCGACCTCGTATGCACCCTTCACTCCCACAAAATCCTGTTCATTTTGTAAATACTTATTTTACTTATAAAAATGATTGAAATATATATTTTTTTAAGTTTAGGACACTTCTCCTTCAGAGAAGATGGAATAGACATACTTTTCCCTAGTCCTCCTGTGAAGTATAACTAAAAAACCCTCAGGCATTACATGTAAAACCAACAACAGAAAACTGTGAAAGATGGAGAGAAAAAGACAGACTGATTATAGACTTCAGGGCCCAAAGAACAATATGGTGGCAAGTTCCCTGGGCTTTCCTGTTCCCTTATATATCCCAGACTCAAAGCTGAAGAAGGTGGTACACTGGGATCATCAGTGGGTACAGGGTCTACCAGGTGGGGAGCCAGGACCTTCATCCCTGCCAGGCGGTAATGAGCAGCCCCCTCCTGCTCCACCACGATGTCAGCAGAGACGGCCTGGATTTGTGCCCTGACTCAGCAATAATAAAGCACTTCTCCCCATTCCCCGCTGGGATGGTACTGAAGGAAACTTAGTAAAATGTCAGGCCTTTTGCCAAATACAGAGCGGTAACAAGGCCAACCAGTTCCCCTGTGATGCAGAAAAAACCATAGCAGTATCGGTGAAGAGCTAGTAGGGAGCTGGGAGTCCCATTCCCACCCAGCAGTAACGAGGAGTCCCCAGCATGCAACTCAGAGGCCAGCGGAGGCCGGATGAAACACTGGATTTCTACTCCCACCTGCCAATAGCAAGCCCGCATCTCCCCTCTCCTTACAGAAGAGTGTCAGAAGAAACTGGCTAAAACAGAAGGTTTAAATAATGTTGGAGGTCTTCTAACACAATATCCAAAATAGTTAATAAAAATCATTCACAAATTCCACAATATCCAAAATAGTTAATAAAAATCATTCACGTACTAAAGAGCAGGAAGGTCTCAAATAGAATGAAGAAAGGCAATCCATAGATGACAACACCAAAGCGAGATAAAAATATTGTAACAAACAATTATAAACATGTTTGAAACAAGTTTATAAATATAGAATCAAAGATATAAGAAAATCATTGCATAAAAGAGAGAAGACATAAAGAACGCAATGAAAATTTTAAAATTAAAAAAATGCAATGATTGATGTAATAAACTTAATACAATGATTGATGTAATAAACTGAACAACAGAGTGAAAGGAACAAAGGACATATTAAGTGAATTTGAAGATGGAACAATAGAAATTGTTCTACACAAAGAGTATTTATAGAACATTCCACTCAAAAGTAGAACACAGATTCTATGAAACATACCAAGATGAACCTTATTCTCGTTAGTAAAGAAAAGTGTCAACAAATTTTCAAAAATTGAAATTATATAGTGTCTTCTCCAACCATAATGGAATTAAACTGAAATCAATAACAAGAAGATAAAAGCAATATCTGCAAACATTTGGAAACTAAATGACATACTTTTAAATAGTTCATAGATCAAAAAACAATCTAAGAGGAAAAAATACATTGAACTAAGTGAAAATGAAAATACAACATGTATAATTTCTGGGAAATAGTAAAAGCAATTGTGAAGGAAATTTCTAGCTCTGGTCACATATATTAGGAAAGGAAAAAAATTAAAAAATAATCTAAGTTCCCACTTAAAGAATCTGAAAAGAAAAAAAGAAAGAAAGAAAGAAAGAAAGAAAGAAAGAAAGAAAGAAAGAAAGAAGGAAGGAAGGAAGGAAGGAAGGAAGGAAGGAAGGAAGGAAGGAAGGAAGGAAGGAAGGACCCAAAGCAGCATAATATAAGCAATAATAAAGATAAGAACAAAAAAATCAATGAAATTAAAAACAGAAAAACACTATTGAAAATTATTGAAACAAACATCTATTTATATAAGAAGATCAATAAAATCGACAACCTTCTTGCAAGACTGACAAAGAAAGAGAGATGACACAAATCACCAATATTAGAAATAAAACTGGTTATCACTGCAGACTCCGAAGAATTCAAAAGAACAATAAGAAAATACTATACACATCTCAATCCACATAAATTGACAACTTAGATAAAAATGGAGCATTTCTACAAAAATATAAAATACCACATCTCATTAAACATGAAATAGATCATTCGAATAGATCTATACATCTTAAGAACATTGAATTGATCATTTTAAAACTTCCCCAAACAAATATCCAGCCCCAGATGGTTACACTGGAAAATTCTAGCAAACGTTGAAAGAATAATTAACATTAATTCTACCCAATCTCTTACAGAAAAATAGAACAAAAAGGAACACTGCCTACATTTTATAATGCTTGTATTACCCTGATTTTCAAAACAAAGACAATACCAAAAAAAATAAATAAGAAAAAAAACTACAGACCAATATCCTTCATAAACATAATATAAAAATCTTTAAGACATTATTAGCAAAGAGAATTCAGCTATATGTAAAATTAATTGTGTACCATAACTGAGTTAGAATCATTCCAGGGATGCAAGGCTGGCTAAATTTTATAAAATTAATCAATGTAATCTACCACATCAAGAGGCTGAAACAAATTTTATACGCTTATATCAGTCAATGCAGAAAAGTGTTTGACAAAATTCAACACCCATTTCTGATTCAAAGAAAAAAATTCTTTTATAAAACTAAAAATACAGGGAAACTTCCTTAACTGATCAAAAACATTTGCAAAAGGCCTGCATCTGACAGTATATTTCATTATAACAGACTGAAAGATTTCCCCTTGATTGGGAACGAGTCAAGGATCTCATCACTCTTATTCAATATAGTGCTAATAGTTATAACTAATGCAATAAATCAGAAAAAAGAAATTAAAAAAATGAAAAGGAAGAAATAAAACTGTCCCAAACTGGCAGATAGCTATTTAGAAAATCCCAAGGGATCTATCCCCACCCCGCCCTGCCCCCCACAAACTCCCTCCAAAACTTTCCTAGAATAGGTGAATTTAGCAAGGTTACAGAAAACAAGATAAAAATACAAAAATAAAAAAAAAATACTTCTATATGCTAATAGTGGACACCAATATTAAAATTACAATACTGTTGAAAGTTGCTCAAAAAGAAAAGCCACAGTGTAAATCTAACAAAACATAATGTTGAAAACGATAAAAAGTTTAACTTAAAAGGAAGTTTGAAAATATACTGACCTAAAAAATTTTTGAAAAAAAAAAAACATAGCAGACTCCCGTATACTCACTACTCAAATTTTATCATTCTTAATAACTTTTTTTTTTGCTACAGATCTCTCTTTTTTCAAAAGACATGAAACAATACAACTCCACTTAGAAAAAGCACCTTCTATGATTTAGCCCATTTCCCCTCAAGAACTGAGCCTAACACTGGAATTCCCTAGGCATACTCTCATACTTTCAGTGTATAAATATCACCATAGCAAGAAATAACACGGTTTTATGTGCTTTTTCAAAGATGGCGTAGATGTTTTCCTACCGTACCAGGCAACACAATCACTTTACAGATTCCTCATCAATCTCAAAACGAAGTTTTGAGGTTCGACCATGTTGATGATATTCGAAGATCTAGGGTTTTATTTTTACTTCAATTATTTTATCATGATAATTGTAAGTAACGTATAATGCTATGTGCCAGACACTGTTCTAAATGCTTCCTACACTTAACCCGTTGACCCTCATTAAGATCTTTATTGTTCCTGCTGTACAGATGAGAAAATGAGGCACTGAGTGGTTAAGGACCTGTCCTCGGCTCTACTGCTGGTAAATGCTAGAGGCTGAGTCGGAACCAGAGCGTGCTTTTATGGTGTAAGCACCCTGCTGTATATCTAGTACTCTGTTGATGGACATTTCAATTGTTTCTTATTTGTTTGTTCTCATCAGCTGTAACTATCTTCATTCTTGTCTCCTTATGCAAGGGTCCCTAAACCCTGGGCGGTGGACAAGTAGTGGTCTGTGGCCCCGCACAGCAGGAGGTGAGCGACGGGCGAGTGAGCAAAGCTCCATCTGTATTTGCAGCCGCTCCCCAGCACCAGCATCGCCGCCTCAGCTCCGCCTCAGGTCATCAGGTGTTAGATTCTCATGGGAGCACTGGTCCCTGGTGCCAGAAAGGTTGGGGACCACTGTCCTTATGCATATGCATGAACCTCTTTAAGACAGATACCAACAAGTGGACCCACTGGGTTGTGGTTGGTGTTTATCTTCAGTTTTAGTGGTTATTTCCAAATTGCTCAATAACGTGGAACAGTTTTCACAGTAGTGTGTAAGAGTTCATTTTCCTTACCAATACTTGATACTGTCAAGCTTTACAAGTCTTTGTCATTTTGATGAGCATGAAACGGTAACTCAAGGCTTTTGAATGTGCACTTCCCTTATTACTGATGAGCTTCTTTTCATGAGTTTATCAGCCTTTTGAACTTCCTGTTCTGTGAACTGTCAATATGTATCCTTTGTGATTTGTTTTTCTCTATCGAGTTATATTTTTCTTATAAATTTACCTGTTATTTGTTGGCGATGGTTGTTAAAATATATATTCTCCAAGTCTATCACTTGTCTTTTAACTTTGTTTTTGATGCTTTGTGTCACACTGAAGATTTTCATTTCAATGTTGACAAATCTACATGTGCTTGTGAGTGTGTGTGTACATATGTGCATGCATGTGCATATATACACATGTACAAAATATACAGAATATATATACGTTTCATGCTCAGGTTTTTATTTTTTTAATTATGAAACATTTATATTGTATTTTTTTTCCTCTATGAATTCTGTATGGATTGTGAAATATCCCAGCATCATTTAATTTTGACTCCAAAATCCCCTACACACACTAATTAGAATATCACGCCCCGTATACACCAGCTTTATGTATTACTGTGTGTCACTCACTGTCCATTCTCTCCTGGTGTCGTGACATTAATCTGTAATAAACTCTAGAAGTACTCATTTTTTCCTCTCTATTTATTGAATGGAATATTTTAAAATAGATAGAATTATAGTTCTCAGGTTGTATTGTGAAACGCTTATTCAATTAACATGTCACAGACATCTTTTCGTGTGGTGACACCATCATGTTTAATGCCCACATTATATTTAATGATCTATGGACAAGGTTTCTATAGCTATAATACATGTTATATGTATTATAAGTATATACATCTTTATCTATATTTAAGATGAATTACCCATTATTGAAGATGAAATACAAAAAGTGAAACTTTAGGAGTCAAAGTATATGTAAAATTTCAGTCGTACCAAACCATTCTCAGGAAAGATTGGACCAATTTACACTCGCCCCGTCACCATACACCAAAACCTCCCATGGCGAGAAATGACAAGATCGGATCTCATTTCAGAAAGTCTGTCCTAGTAGTGTCACAAACGCAGCATGGAAATAGTCAGATGGCATTTCTGGGAGACACGTGTGTCAAACAACAAACGTGTTGATGTTCAGTGGATAGAGTGAGTGCCAGATAGCGTGTGCAACACCTGGACAAGCCGGCTTTCTCAACCCAGACTGGAGGGCGTCACACAGCAGCAGCCACTGCCAAAAGAACACGCAATTTTTGCTACAAGTCCTGAGGGCATTCTCGGGCTCACTGCACCACAGAGAAGAAGATGATCCCTTCAGACGTCACCCATGAAAAACAAATGCATAGCTACTTTGGTTTTGTCATCTGATGAAACAGGTACTTGACTTGCTGCTCTCAGAGACTCTTGAGACAAGAACTCAGAATGATCTGTGTGCATTTAAAACAAATGTTTTGTTCCAGCACCATCTGGAGACAGGGTAAACTTGACTACCATTGCTTGAGAAGCTTGGGGGACTGCAGGAAGTGTTTCTAAAGCACACTCTTCCTCGACCATCCAGCTCCCCATCCCAAGCAGTGTCAACGCCAGGAAGAAATCTCATTACCCCGCATCACTACATCGCAAAAAAAGATGGACGATGCACAAACACGTAAGTAGTTTTTCAACCTCCATTTCCACAACCTACAGCCCATATTCTCCTTCCGATGATATTAAAACGAGGGAAAGCACTGTGCATGAAAACATGATGTAACTGTATTTGTAACGCTCAATAAATAAATTACAGGTTTTATATCATCCAGAGAGAGCTGCCAGTGATTTATTCAGTGATTAACTTCGCACGCCTGGGAGCATGATGTAAATGCCGGCCCATCTTGAAGGCTTGGGGATGATCAGCCGTAACAGGCACCCCAAAAGTTTGGGCCAGTCTGCAGACATAAGCAAGAACAGCTCAGCAGGAGCCACAGAGGGCGGACGATTCTGTCCTGTGCGTTTACAGCAGCTTATAAATTCCATAAAAAAGGAAATGAATTATGCATTATTGGGTTTACATAAGGTCACCCGGTGAACTTTGGCCCCTCTCTTTTCTCATTTGGCTCAATTATTAGATGAAATGACAGATTTGATCTCTTTTCAAATTGTATTAGAAAGGGTCTCTTTATTTCACCCTCTAGCAGCAATCAGCTGACAGAACTAGGCAAGTGCATTAATTATGATTGATTTAGAGTGTCTATAGGGTGATTATTTCTAGAATTCTACTCCTGAGCCAAAACCTTTTGACCTATTTCAGGCCACACAGCAAATTAATCTATAAGAAGATTTAAGGAGAGACTCCGGGAGGGCAGTTTCTCTCCTGTATTTGCAATCAAAACATTTAAGACACTCCGGGCGATCCAGAGGGATTGAATTACTGGGACACTCCATGGTGAAGACATTTAACAACCTGACAACTCAGCCGAAAAACATCTTGTGAATAATAACCAAAAATGGCTCCGAGTTAGCCCCCAGAAAGACTCTTAACGCTCTGCTCCGAGCTAACAGGGTAACAGAGGAAAACATCTTTTTTTATGAGTTTGTGAATTTGTCAGAATTGGAGTCTCCGAATAACATGTCTGTTGTTGGGACATTCAATCTTCCTCTCATCCTTCCAGTGGGTTAAAAGGGATAGTACTAATTAAAGAAGTAGAGAAAAGAGAATATTGTCGGCTGTGTGCAGAGGTCTGAATTATAACAAGGCTCAGAAGAGGAGGAGAAAGAAAAGTTGGGGAGGTCTCATCGTTAGAAGTTGCTTTCTACATCTGGAAAAGCATGCTGTTAATGAATTCTATTTTTTAAAAAAGTGTGTTCAACCACATTTGCCATCTCTGAGTTACTGGACCCCAGCAAGGATGAAAGGGAGTCATCTAGAATTGATGCCAGCAGATCCGTTAGCTCAGTGCCACTACCTGGCATCCAGTGTCTTCTGATAGTGAAGAAGGAGTTTGGGGATGGACTGGGTAATTCCTGTCTGCAGCACGTACAGGCTATATGACTTAGGGCAAGTGACTCGACGTCTCTGCCCTCTGCTCTATTTTCTACAGGGTGCAAATCAGACCTATCTCACTGCAGAGCTGTAGTGAGGATTAAAGACCATGTATGTTCAGAGAAACAAAAATATTTTATCGTTGTTATTTATAATCCTCCGTTGCCATTTATGGAGTTAGGTCATGGGAACTGAAGACTCTTTTATTTACTGAGCACAAACAAAATTTCTATTCTCACACTTGTAAATAGCATTAAGGTTAGAAGGAGATGGAAAGGGGGTGGTGGGTGGGGATTGTGTAGATCAGCATAAGAAAAGAGAATGGATAAGCTCGGGGGAGGGGGCTTGGGGTCAGGGTTTGAGGGTCTCTCATCAACTGAGGCGGGAAGAGAGAGAGATCTGGTACAGCCAGTGGACAGAGTGAGGCTGGGGGTGGGGAGGGGGTGGGGAAGATGCTCCTGGTGGGAACTTCTTAAGAGAAAGACTGGGTACACTGTGACACAACCCCCTCTTTCTGCCCCCATTTTAACATCTTCGGTAAAATATACAATGCTCCCTGATGCTTTGGTATAAGTGGGCTTTTCCGGATGAATGAGAACTTCTTCAGGCTTAGCGGGGAACAAAGCAGGGGGTTATGGCAGATGACAGCTCTCATACGGGTTCTGTACGGCAGGAGCTGACATACTTAATCAATGATGCCACCATGCTTAGCGTAGTCCCACACGCTTTGATTCTGCCCGAGACATTTCCAGAGGAATCATCTCATTTGGAGACTGGAAACAGCTAAGACTCTGCCACCATCTACTTGTGGGCCACAAATGGTTCTATGTCACTTTTCTTGGACGTCAGAGTCCCCACTTGGAAATGGGGGCCAACTACGGAGTTATTCGATGTCTTCTGCTCTAACCCCCCAGGCTCCACATCCCTATCGTATTTACAGAGGAAACGCTACATTTTTTAGTTGTCTTCAGGGACCAGACAGATTCACATAAATGAATGAAGGAGATGAGAGGTAAAACTAAAGGGAATGGCAGACATTGGGGCAACCTAGAGAATATACAAGTTGCTTAAAAGTGCTCTCAATTGATTTCTTAGAAAAGCCCCATGCGAGCCAAAATCTGCCCTCTGGGGACCCAGTTTTGACCTTTGGCTAAAAGGGCACGAGATAGGGCATTCTGAACTCTGTCGAGTCCTTCGGCCCCACAATTCAGCTCATTTTTCGCCTCCATCACCTCTGACTTACAAGTACGAGGCCAGCAGGCGGATTCGCTTCTTGAGAAATCAGTTATATTAAACGAAGCGATCGGGGTGCAGCCAAGCTGTCATTATCCCGAGACCGGGCCATCCGTCACCAAGCTAATAAATACTAAGCAGCCTGTAGGTGGCCATTCTCGGGCCGCTCATGTAGTCCTGATGATCACATAATCACAAATGCATGTGGCTTAATGAAAGTAATAACCAACCAAACAAACAAACAAACACGCAAGCTCACGGCTTGAGGACTTTTCCAGATAGCCAGCATGACCCAGAAAAGCTTGAAGACGGAGGGGGGGGGAGGATGTGGAAGTGACAGCTCCCACCTCTGCAGAATGAGGAAGGCTCAATTCTGGCCTTTCTTTAAATGGAAAAGTATCGGATGGGCCTTACAATGGAACCACCTCGACTTATGGGTCACTCATTATCATCACTTGGATGGGAGACCCAATGAAGAACAGCCAAATAAATATAAGGAGACAGGAGCCAGCCCTCTTAGCTTCTTGAGGACAAAGGGTTAAAAAAGCTGCCACCACCCTAGGGGACAGCTAGAGCCACTATTACTGAGCCAAAGGGAATCTTTTCTTGAGCAGTTACCCTCATCGGTCATTTGCAAGGAGGGCCGGAGAGGGGGAGATGAAGGCGAGACGTGGTCTCCCCCCTGAGGAGGTCCAAGGATGGAGGAGATGCAAGAGAAAGTGACCGGTTCAGGGACGACCCGGAGTTGGAGAGGTGGCTTCCTGGGCTTGCAAGAGGAAGACTTGGCAGGGAGTCTGAGAACTCTTGAGGAAAGTAATGAAGGAAGTGAGGGAAGGAACAGAGATGCTTTGGGTTGAGATAATCCCTTTCGGCTGAGTCTCTTTGAGTTGAGATAAATGGCTAATTTTATTGAGCTCTCCCAGTGAAGAACCAGGTTAACCCGGAAATGTTTAACACAATTTAACACATTAAGAACAACATCACCCCCTTCTGAGGTCAGCTCTGTTATTATCCCGATTTAAAACCAAGCAGACAGAGATATCTGGCGCTTAAATCCCTTGCCCAGAGTCACCCGACCCGTGAATGAAAGGACCAGGAGAAAACCCTGCTCTGCCATCAGAGAGCCTGCCCTGGTGATCGCTCTTACAGGCAGTCCCTCTTAGGGGGACAGTCCTGAAATTTCTAAGTCGGGCAGTCTGCAAGACGGCTTGGAAGGACAGGACCGAGAGAAAGATGCACTGGACCAAGAACAAGCTTCACTGTCAGCGGGATGCGGAGAAGGAAAGACTGAGGAGGGAGATGGGAGACCACGACGGTGGGACAAGGAAGGTCGGGGCCAGGGACTTCGGAGAAGAGCATCTTATTTTTGTCTGATGACTTTGCCCAAAGGTAGTCCCACACCTAGGACACAGATGAGGATGCTAGAGCAGAAGAAGCTTCACGCTGACAGCACTCAGAGACACGGACGATACCCGCCCACGGGCAGGGGACGAGTTTGGGGTCAGACACGGGAGCACGCCACTCAGTTCACGTCTCCTCTTTCCCCATCCCGCAGGTGTGTGAACTGCGCCTTAGGGAGCTGTGCCCCGGGCACGGTGGGCGTCTGCGGTTTCTCTCTTCCTCACAGCTCCAGCTGACGTTCTTGGTGATGGCCATGAAGCCGTCTGTGAAGCCGTAGGAGCCATGGGGGAGAGACGCTAAGGATCCAAGAGTGTGGGAGAAGGCATGCTTCAAAGACAGATGGCTGCTGGCCATCTTCCATGCACGGGGAGAAGGCAAGACAAACATGGGCCCGAAGGAAGACACATTGAGAGACACATTGAAGGGCATTAGATGGGGTCCCTGAGCTCCCCGTGGCAGCAGTGTCTCGTGTGATAGTTGCAAAGTTGGCAAGTGACCATGACACTGGGTCTGAGCCCCTCCGAGGTGTGTCCTTCCCGGTGGACACTGCCATATCCTGGTCCACGGATGAGCAGACAATGTGCAGGAACCCAGATCTGAGACCTACTCACAGAGGCCCGTGGCTCATGCCTCCCTGCCTCTTGTGGCCCCCTAAGCCAGAACGAGCCTGGTCACCGCCCTTTCAGTGGCACCTGGAAGAAGCAATGAGGAAGGGACACCCCCAGACACGTCCCATCCTCCAGACCTGAGGACATCTTAGCCTAGGGAGCAGAGCAGACGATGTCAACGGCCTCCTGGTGCCCGGCCATGGCGAGTGCTGGGAGCCACCACCCCAGGTGACAGCAGCCACACCAGAGGCATGCAAGTCTTGTGTTGCCGGATTTTAACGTGTGCTTTCTTGATAGTTCATGCTGGCAACTCGTTTTTTAGAAAACACGACCAAACAAAACATTTCCAAAGGCCCAATCTGGCCAGCATTCAGCTCCACGCTCTAAGTAACTGTCTCGGTCAGCTGCAATTGTGCCATGGTATCAGACTGCCCCGCGTCTCACTGGTCTGGCACGGAGAGGCTTATGTCACCTGCAAGCTGCATGCCCGACATGGGGGGGGGTGTAGGACAGGGTGGGGGTGCACTCTGCTGGAGTGGGGGGCTCTGTGTGTCATGGAAACCCAGGCAGCCAGGGTGAAGGACAGTCACTCCTGCGAGGGGTACGGAAAGGTGGCGAATATCGCACCGGCTCTTAAAGCTGCCACTTGATGGGCAGCGTGTCCCCGTACATGCCATTGGCCAAAGCACATCATGTCCACGTACACGCCACTGGCCAAAGCACAGCGTGTGCGCACACCTGGTGGGGAGGCTGGTGACAGTGAGACGCCCGAAAAGAAGACTGAAATGTGGGAACACTAGAATACAAAAAAAAACAAACGTCCTCACCCTTGTAAGTTGGATGGCAATGGTCCCTGAATGAGACGTTGCTTTAATGTGTAGGAACTTTGTAGAGGATGAAGGTAACTGTGGACTCACTTCTGCCTCTTTCCTGCCACTTCAGACCCCCTGTGCCACTGTGGTTGAGACGGTAAGGACGAGGAGAGGGGGCAGAGGAAACCAGAAACACACTGGGTGACCGCCCGTCCTCTCCGCAGGCCTGGCTTGGTCCGTTTTGCCTGCAGTCCCACCCGCCATCAGTGAGAACTCGGCCCTCGGGCCCCGTTGGGGAAGCTTCGCTCTCTCGAGTACTTTCCTTGGAGTTATTTCCACACGAGCATGTGTGTGCCCGAGCTGCCTAGGAGCCCAAAGAATCGTCCCTTGTGACTCCCGTCCTTACACAGGCTCCAATTAGACGCCACTTAATGGCACCTCCAATTTGACTGTCTGTCCAAGATTTCACAATGCATGGGAATTCTCCCAGAGATTATTCCTGTTTTTTCCCATCCTCCAAACAAGGAGGGGGGAATAATGCATGATTGAAAACTGGCCACCAAATGTTAAAGAAAAAAATAAATAATAAGTTTGCAGTTGTGTTGCTTTGAAAACTTATTGCACAGCTGGGGGCATTTAAAGAACTTAATTAACAAGCTTTGGCTGCGATGTGCCCCCTCTTTGGGAGGGGGGGAAAAATCACAGTTGAGATTCGTCCAATTAAATTACAGGAGAGTTGGTAGATTCAAAGAGAGAGAGAGAGAGAGAGAGAGAGAGAGAAGGGTTGGGAGAACCCACTTCCAATTTAAAAAGAAAATTTTTAGTCTGGTAGGAGACCCTACAGTCTCATCATTTCGATGCTAAGCTTTTCTGCATAGTTTCCACGAACTCATATCTGTGCTTAGGAATTTTTAATCCAAATGTAATGATGGGTTTTGATCATCAGACTTTGGTTAAACAAAGTCCCCTCTTGACTCTACGAGCCGGGGACGGGATGTGCGGACATAAGGATGCTCCCAAAAAAGCCCACGCTTGCTCACTGCCATAGAGGACCACGTGTCCCCTGGAAGCAATGACACATTATGACTGCGCTGGGCTCTGGGCCCTTTGGCCTTGGCGGGCCCCTTCCTCCATCAAAAGATATTAAAAGTTGTGTTTTACAATGGAATTGGTACGAAGATCATTTTAATCCGGCCTGGATTCATTTTTGTGCACACTTTATTATCATATCTCTTTCATTTCAAAAGAAAGGGAAACTAAAGCAGTCACGTGGGCCCCTAAAAGTATGGTGGACCCCAGACAGTGTGCCTCCCGGGTACGTCAGCCCTAGCCCCGAATCTCCCATTATGAACCAACACAGGGACGCCAGGCTTTCCAGCGACGGTGACACAATCCACGCGATTCATAGCAGCCCACACTAAGCACTTGTCTCCACAGCAGACTCACCTCCCAGTCCCCAGCCTGAGCCCCACTACGCTCCCCCAAAAAAAATGTTATTCTGACATCATTGGTCTGAAAGAATACCGGGTACAGTATGCACTCCAGGAATGACGAGACCTCTGCATTTTCCTACGGGGATGCTCAGCCCAAGACAAAAATGCGTGAGGGCAGCAGAGAAAATTCATTTGTACGAGCCGGCCCCCCTACTGTGGAATTTTCAATTATATATATCTAATTATGGCTGTCAGTTGATGGATTCAGAAAAGACATTTTGGTCCCCCCCTCCCTTTTTTTGTCTTTTCGTCATCTCTTCTGTTAGAATGATTATAGCACACTTACACAACTAATTGCCTTACTGCTGATTAGTGATACAATTATGCAGACCCGGCTCCTTGTGTGAACAACCATCTGCAGAGAAAAAAAAAGTGACACTATTCAAAAACTATCCATAATTTAACCAATGTTATTCCAATGCACTGAGCCCAGACAATCGTCTGGCCTTCATATTTCATACCCACCCTGGCAAGACGAGGTTGGGTTTTGTGCACCCAATTCACCCTTTTAGACACACTGTGAATCAGAAAGAAAGAAGAGAGAAGAAAGTACTTCAAATGTCAACCCATAGTGGGGAATTGAAGCGTAGTTAACGTCCATTCCTCCTTTGGGTAATTTTTCTTCAAATTTTATACCACTTGGCAATTTTTTGTTTCCTTTCAAACTGCTGAGAAAGTGCAGATGTTTTCACTCCCTGAAGTGGGCTTGGGTTTGCTGGGGGGTTTTTTGTGGACTGTTCTCCGTTCTCCCCAATGCTTTTCTCTCCTTTTTCGACCTAATGTTTTCTTTTTCTTTATTTTTTTTTTAAAAAAAAGAAAGAGGAAAAAAAAGCAGGGGTTTTAATAGAATTGAAGGACGTGGGCTGACATATGACGTTTCCATAAAGTACGTCTTTTGTCCCCTGAGGCTGAGCACATGGGCATCATCGCACCCTGAGACCTCTGGGACCAGGGGGAGGGCGCAGGTGGACGGGCAGGATGCTGTTTGTCCCAAGGAGTAAGGAAAGATGCAGTTTGATCTTTCTTAACTCTCAAAGAAAAATCGACCCCATCTGAGTTAGGAAAACAGAGCCAGATAGAGGGCAGGAAAGCCCACAGCTGTGAAGCGAGCACCTGAGCTTTCACTAGCCTTAAAATAAGATGAGGGGTTGTCAGAGCAGAAAAAGAAAACTTCTGAGGTTTTGAGAGTGGCCAGGGTTTCCTCAAGTTAGATTTTGATGGAGGATGTAGAGCAGATATGGGCGCTGGGCCTTAAAGAGAGATGCTGAAAGAGGAACTCTCAAGAATTAAATGTCTGTGGTCCACTTATCTCACAAGCAACAGACAAGATGAGAAAGTAGGGCCTGGTTCTGAGAGCTTCTGGTGGAGAACCCTCATCTCGAGTCTCAGAAGGAGGCAAAGCAGCACCCCAGGACCTTGGCTCCCCAGAACAGGAGAGGCGCCCTGTCACCCAGACTATGAAACCTGGTCTGCCCTTGCCCAGGCCCTGAGCCTGAGAGTCAGCCATCCCTGCCCTTGCTTCTTCTCCCATTCTCTTCTATTCACGTCTCTACAGAAAGCTTGATATTCAGAGTTGTTTTATTTTGTTTTAAAGCAGAAATGTTGATCTCCTGGTCCCTCTGAACATCTTAAAAACAAGATAACTGATGTTTGTTGGGATGATCCCAGGGCATATTCTGAAAAGAAAGGTAAATGTATGTTCAGCCAGGTTCATTTTGTTGGGGACTCAGTGATAACCAAACCAAAAACAGTAGTGGATATTTACTGAGCGATCACGGTGTGCCAGGAGCTGGTTTCACAGGAACTGCCTCATTTTGATCTTCATCAAACCTTCCTGCGTGGGTCCTTTGATTACCCTTCTGTATGGAGGAGGGCCCCTCAGATTGATAGTGTTAGGTAACGATGCCCTAAGGACACACAGCTAATTACCAGTGGAACAACAGTTAGAACTGAAGCCCAGTGCTCTCCAGACCCAGAGTTTTTCAATTCCAAGCCCCACCAACGTCTCTTCTAGGCCTTAAGCCATGTTTGTGTATATGGAGGGGACAGGGGAGTCTCTGCTCACAAGAATACTTGTTTGCAAACTAATAGAAGAAAAGAAGGAAGACCAGACGAGGAAGGGAGGGTGGACAGGAGAGAGGAACTATTTTCAGTTCTTGGATCAATTCGTGGGTATTTGTCTTGCCAACCTGGTTAGAGTATAAGATCATAGAGAACAAAGATTGTCTTTCTTTCTCCTCCTTCCTCCCTTCTTCCCACACTTCCTCTTCCTCCTGCTCCTTCTTCTCCCCTCTTTTCCTATAAGAGTTAACTAGCACCTATTTTGAGTCAGCACAAAGTGTGACTCCGCTTCTTCTAATCATCCTATTGAAGTGGCGGGCTCAATATTTAAGCCCAGCTGGAATTAAATACACGTTTGGCTAATTGATCAAAGGCAAAGTTCCTACTCTTGACTCTCACTGTGATCACTCCAGAGAAAGGTAAGAGCCTTGGCTGGAAGGGGTGAAGGTGTCTTTGGAGAGTGGCAACTCATATGCTGGGCACCATCTGTAAATATGAGTCCGCTATCTTATTCCTTATTATTGGCAAAGGGGGGAAGGACCATTAATGGCATAGGTTGTATGTGACACCGAGCTGGAGGTGACTTTCCCCTGAGTGGATTCTGAAGGGTTCACCCCATTGATTCTAAGTACCAGAGATCCAAGACCCACCGAGAACTCACCCATGGCCTGGTGGGCAGAGTTTGATGGCTAAGAAACCAATGATATCCTTTATTTATCCTTGAGCTCTCAAGGAATAACATCAAGAGTTAAGATCCCTACAAATCAAGTGGCCTCCCATCAAAGCAAGCCTTAGTCTATTTGTGAAACTGTTGGATGCTCAACCCAGAGCCAGTAAGAAGAATCAAGAAGAGAGTTCAAGCCCAGGTCCTCCTTGGTCCTTCCCTATGTGCCTGAGAACAGCCAGACTTGTCTGAGATATTCCTGATGCTCAGATGACAACTGAAGTCACTCAGTGTAGGTGAGTGAGTCTGGGATAGACACTTCGGTATTGTCACATGTTGGAGATGGGGAAAGGTAAAGGCAAATGTTCAGAAGCAAAAGGGGTCTTGGAGTTGATGTAAGTCAATTCTTCACCCAGCATGGATAAAAAATGAACCCACTGTTAGCCTTCGTGGTTGTTGGTTTTGTTTTCTTTCTTTCTCCTTTGTCGTCTCTGGGTCAGACCAAAGAGTTTGGAAGGCTGCTTCTTGTCCCTCCGTGTTCTCTTGCTCTTGATGTGACAGTGTATCTCAGACAGCAGAGATAGCCCAGCCCCTTTGACCAGTCACCTAGCCAAGCAGCAATTTAACCGTCTACCCATCCACCCGCTCTCCCATCTATCCACCCAACATCAAATCGACTGCTGTGCACCAGGCCTTAGAGCGGGCACAAAAACAAAAAAACAACAAAAACAAAAACAAAAAAACACAAAAATGGAGTAGAAACTATTTTTATCTTAAAAAACGTTGTGGCCTAGTGAGAATAAAGACGCTAATATACAATAATTATAATCATAATACCAAATATGAAATGATATAACAGACATGTTCATAATGCTAAAATAATATAAGATCAATAAGCACGTACTATGTTTGGGCCCCATGCAAGCCTTTTATATCTTTATTCTCATTTAAGTCCCACAATGATTCTATGGCATAGATACTATCATTTTTCTCATTTTACATACAAGGGCACTCGTTCTATATCTACAAAGAGGTGGAGTCACTCCTTGAAGCTGAACTCTTCGTCTTCAGACCTTATGCTACGAACCAGCCAGCTCCTCCCCTTCGACGAAATCACTGCTGGGAACAAGGACTCCATGGGAACGTTCAAGGCTTCCCCAGAGAGGGTGACATTTATGCTGGGCCTCAGAGAACTGGCAGGAAGTCTCCAGAGACAGAAGAAGGGACACGGGACGACCGAGAAGCAACCGATGTGTTCAGGGAGGAGTCAGCCCTTTGGCACACGTGGAAACGAGTGTGGGCGGGTAGAATATGAGGTGACAGTGAAAATAAAAACAACAATGATCATCATCGCCACCTCTTTGAGGGTGTTTGTTCTGCTGCCAGTACTTTTACTAGCCCGCGGTTCTTACAACCCTCGTGAGGTGAGAAGCGTAGCCCTCATTGGAGAGATTCAAGCTCAGAGATCTTAAATGGCTTGCTCGAGGCCACATAGCTAAGTGAGCCTTTAAAACGAGAACAGTCTGATCCCCAAGTTCACGCACTTGACATGTGAAGAGCCTGGGCTCTCCAGCGAGGCACCCTGGGACAAAAATTCCTGCTACGCCACTTCCTCGTTACGTGGTCGTGGGCCAGTGACTGAACCTCACTGTGCCTCGGTTTCCTCATCTGGGCAGGAATGATCGCCATCGTATCCGTCTTCTCTGAGCGCTATTTTGACGACTCAGTGGGATTTGGCATGCAAATCACGACCTTGTTGCCTGGCACTGCGCTTAAAAAAAAGTGTGCTATTATCGCTAAGTTGGGGTCCGTTTTTCAGGGTCTTCTAAGGGCTGTTGAAAGCAAGAGAAATAAGGACGATCTTAAGAAAGAGTTCCGGGTCCAATGACAGAGAAGTTGACAGTCACCACCAGCAGGCCCCAGTGCAGGAGCAGAAACGGGACAGCTTCCACCACAGGCTTTGTTGGCTCCAAGAAGTTACAAGCTTCTCTCCTGGTTCTGAAACAGCTCTCGAGCTCTCTCTTTAATGTCCAGTGAACAGCTCTGGGGCATTTTGACCTGGGCCCCGGGATGATGGGACTCCCGTGCCAAGCCTCGGCCTCAGCGTAGGGAAATCACCTTATGAGGAAGGATTTTGGTTTCCTAGTCAATGAAGCCCCAAGCTTCACATTCGTAGGTGGAGCTGATACCGTCTCATCCAAGCGCTCCGACCTCCGTCGACGGGCCCAGTGCCCTCGAGAAAAGGTGGGTGTTCTGTGCCGAGGGCATGGGACAGGAACGTGAGAGGCTATTCCTGAAGCCTGTTACAACACAGGATGCTTCCATCACAAATGGCACACCCTGCGAGTCACGTCACAGGCCCCGGACTTCTGCACCAGGGCAGCCAGACGTAACTTGACGTGTTCACGAAGAGGGCACTTGTCCCTTGTGACAAAGGAGGGCAGGGGGCATTAGCTTTGCGTAGCAACACCTCATGTCCGGGATGGAAGCTGCCAGACTTCCATACTGAAAAGACAGCTGTCGTGATTTGAGTTCCCTGGAGGGACAACCTAGGGTCAAGGGTTCAAGTCTAAGTGATCTATCTGGAAGGCGAAGAAAATCCTGGGAGAAGAGAGGGAAGCGAGCTAGCCTCCTGGAAGAGAAGGTGGCCGAGAGAAGTTGTCGCACCCGGCCAGCTATCCTTGTCACCAGCCATAGCTCAAACCCCTGGGGAAACCCCAGAAATGGAACAAAGCACAGGCCTCCCCAGCATGAGCCCACCTAGCAGTGATGGAGCTGGGGATATTTAGACACCAACTAGAATCACTGCTTGAAAGCTGTTTCTGGGGACTGTTAGTTCCCTAGCACTTCAGGCCAACCTCCTGGGCAACACGGCTTCCTGAGGGTTTGGAGAAAGCCCCCAGGCCAGAGAAGTAGAGAAGGGCAGCTGGAAGAGAGCCGGAACATGCTGGAAGAGTAAGCCCCCGAGGGTATGAACAAATACTGGCAGTGTCTGCCTCGCTAACCACTATGCTCTCCTATCACTTTCTTCAAACAGAAATGTCCTATACCAGCACACTTTTCCAAGGCCTCAAATATCCGCTATTTGTTCATGTTAACTATTTGCTCATCTCGGAACATTCCCCAGAGACTACTTACTCACAGGCACAATATTAATAAACTTCATCCATACAGGGGATGATGAGAAGGAAAAGAAGCAAGAAATGACAATTATCCTGAGGCTTAGTGGTTTTACTTTCTCAAAGTCATCTTACATAAATATGTTTGCACATGCACAAAGATATATAAATAAGAATATTAGTTTTGCTTCATTTGTAACAAATATTTTAAACAATAGAAACAGCCTAAGTGACCCAGTAGAGACAAATCTCAATAGAAAAAGACTATGAGATCCTGTAGATGTTATTAAAAAATGATAGAGATTCACACACACTCATATGGACAAAATTAACTACATAAAAGAAAAAATCTTATTGCAGAATAGTTTGTGATTCCTTTTTATGTAAAAGTTGTGTATATATATAATATATTAATTTATTATTCTATAAAATAACATGAAAGTGTAGATGCATCCTACAAGATCTTGGTGGAAACACATCAACATGTAATCGGAGTTATTTCTGGGAATAGAAAACGGTTTGAGAGGGTCATTCCCCTTTTAATTGATGCATTGTTTCAATCATCGATTCTGAACATGGATTCATGTACTATTTATGTAATTGAAAACGCAACCGACGGCTGACATCTTTTTTCTAATCCAGAAGACGTTTAACGAGCCATCAAAGCAGAACAACGAAAACCTCATAACAGTCCAGGTCATTGCGTGTAGGGAAAATGAATATATATCTTCATGTCCCCCGAGATTCTGTGACAACAGATCTCCAAGTGATGACGGCACTCACGCTCCAGTCTCAAAGGAATATCGAAACCCTGTCAGAATTTCTGTTTGAAAGACGGCCGATTATGTGACATAACTTAGAAAAACATCCGCTGAAAACGGGCACAGATACAATAAGGAAGGAAGGACCTGGTACAGAATGGAGAGCGTTCAGCTGAGTATAAAATCTGCAAACGCAGACCAGAGTCTGTCTGCCCAGCAAAGCCAGGGAAGGAAGGGGTTACTCCGTGAACAGGCTCAGGGGGGACAGACTCAGGTACATTTTTAACTACTGGCGCTGGGGCAGGGGTAGCGTGGGACCCTGACCCGTCAAGCTCCTCATTTCCACGGTGAAAACATTCCCCCCGATGGCTGGTTTCGAGACAAGAGGAGCTCTGGGTGGTTCCCGCCGTACAGATGCAATAAGTGCAAATAATTTCCAGATGTGACGTGCACGGAGCCAGTAAAGAGCAGCAACGTAATTAAGGAGTCACAGGTTTGAGCATTATTACCTTTGTGTTTAATAGGATTCGTTGCATCGTAAGTTCATCTCATTAAAACTTTAATCATGATGGTATTTAAAAAAAAAAACAAAAAACGGGTTTTCCCAATCGCAAACTTCTTTGCGATGTTGACGGTCCGCTCTGGAGCAGCCATGGCCCGGGCCCTGGCTCACCGCTGTGGGTGGAAACTCACAGATTTCTATCTGGAACATTTCCACCCAGGCTGCTTCAAGGAAGGGGCCAAGTAGATGCTAATCAGAATTACAGAAAACACCGTGTTTGGCTCTAGAAATATAAACAGACAGATTGTGTTTTCACAGCAGCCTCCACGAGTTACCCCCAAGCAACTTGTCTGCGCGGGGAAGCTGGAAAGGAGCAGAATTTCCCTTCCAGTGGGGACAAGACTTGACTGTGAGGCCCGACGGTGGCCGGAAATCCATACTGTGTGTCCAACGCGTTTTAAGATGGCCCGCCTCAAAAACGCTCTCCGAGCTGAGACTTTATCCACCCGGTGTGAAGAATAGGACCACTGTTTTTGTCCGAACGCATCAGAATATTCTTCCCTTTATTCAGTCTTAACAAATGAAGACACTTTGCTAAGGTCATCGTCCCAGACGACACTGGTTTTGGTCGCCTTATTATTATTATTATTATTATTATTATTATTATTATTATTTTCCTTCATGATCGCTATATCTATTTGAGCATTTTTAAGGTGGGGTTATAGTCTTGGCTCTATAAAAAAAAAAGAAATAGAGACGTTTATAAAACCGAACCAAACCTGATCATATTACGTTTCTTCATTTGGGAAATGGAATAGAATGGGGCGAGACCCCACAGAGTCGCCGAAAGACTGTTTTGACTCGAAAAGCCGATGAATTTGTGTCCCACGCGTTTCTGCGGTTAGCACATGACGGATGGCGAGCGAGGAGAGAAAGCAGGAAGTGGGGGAGGAGTGAGACCCCCCGTGCCTGGGGGCATTCTCAGTAAACGCCAGGTTCACCGCTAAAGTGAGATTGATACGTCCTAACGACATCACGGCCACACTCGGGGCTCCACTCATGTATATGTCCTCCTCCCCGCGAGAGGGACGCATGGCATGGAACTCGAGTCAGGCATGACAGGACCTGAAGAATTCGTCTCTTCCGTCGTCCTGCTGCTCACAGAAGTCCTCGTGATTTGGGCAGACTGTGGGGTGGGGGGGAAGCGGGGAGAGTGGCGGGGGAGGGCGGATGGGGCTGTGGCAGGGGTGGGAAGAGATGCTTACTCTGGCCGAGCTTGGGGAAGGACGGCGCGAACGGAGGGCTGGCCAGCTCGGCGCGGTCTTTCATGAATAAACACTCTAATTGGGGACATCACAGATAATGGGTCTGACTTCTTTCACTGGAGGACCGGATCATGATTTGCTAATTGGATATTCCCGGGGTGGTGGAGGCGCCCTCACTGGCCCTGACTGATTGCTAGTTAATGGGGTTTTAGGAGTTTGGATTCCGGGCCGATAAAGGGAGCCAGGCTAAGGAAACGGAGCCCTGCGTCCTTCGTGGAGTGCCATCGGGGAAGGAAGCCCACGTCTGGGACAGCACGGGGAGCCCCCACCACCAGCACGTCGGGCTCAGCGCTGCCTTCCCGAGCTGGGGACCCCAGTCCTGCCTTGGATCCGGGATCTGCACCCAGGACGGATACACGGCAGGCCAGGCCAGCAAAACACCTCGATGTCAGCTCCTCATGGGAAGCGCGGATAAAGCCAACCAGAAGTCTCTGGGTCTGAGCTGGGGCAGGGACGAGGCGTGCTGATGGCACTTGGTGCTCCCAATCTGCCCCCCGCCACAGGGGGAGGGCGACACCCAGGGCCAGGGCCACGGAGAAAGCAGATAAAGCAGGAGCTTCAAGAGCGGAAGCTGGGCTGAGGTTTCAGAGACAGCCTGGAGTCTCCCTCCCCTTCTGGGGTTCAAAGCCACCCTGGAGTCCTGGACCTGTCCTAGAAAACTGCCTTGGGGACAGAGGGAAGAGGAACTGGGGCAAAGGCAGGACAAGGAAACGTCAAAAAGGCTGGGTTCTGGCAGCTCTGGCTGAGAGCATACCATGTCCCATCAAACACCTGGTTTCCCTTCCCACGAGAAAGCAACACTTCTTTCTTAATGAAACTTACTGGTCCTTCAAGGCCTCTCCCTGGCTCAGATGCGTTCATGAGCCGTGGCCCTGCTCAGCGGAGCACCCACCGGTCCTCGGTCTTGTCACTACGAGGCAAGGCTCTCCTCTCGGGCCTCGGCTCTCGGGCATGTCAAACTGTCATTTCGCTCATGCTAAAAAGACTCGGGGGCCCTGACTACCTTGTTACTGGCAAAGAAGGAGGGTGAGTAGCTTGCCAAAAACAGAGGGCGACATCCTGGGGGAAGCTTCAGAGGCCCCCAGTTCCCAGTATGAGATCCACACGTGGACAGCGGAGAGCAGGCATCACGATGCTAATTTTCATCTGATGATACCTACCATCTACTGGGCCCTTCGAATATGCTACACACTGTGCTACATACGTTATCTCTAGCACCTCATTATGCTTGCCAAGAGCCTGGTCGGTACTACCATTAGCTCCATGTTACAGATGGGAATACTGACTTCGCAGCCTGAGTTACAAGCAGACCTGGACCTGGACCCCAGGTCCATTTGATCCCAAAGCCCTTGTCCTTATCTACTGTGCCTCAAGCCCTTCCGGGAACGTTCCTTTCCTGAAGACAATTGGCCAGAGAGGAGATTGGCCTGGGTTCACCACGCAGAACAGCAAGGAAACTGATGTAACCTTTGTAGAAACGGTAAGAATGGATTCCAAATAAAGGGTGCATTTCTTCTCGGTGGTCCTTGAGAACTGTACCCTCTTTTTCTAGACGCACTGATCGCTGATCACTTCCCAGAGACCGGAAATGACCACGTTGACCAGCAAAGAAGACTTGCTGACGACCCCGGGCAAACCGCGTAAGCTTCCCAGGACTGATTTTCCTGCTACATAAAATGACCTCTGGGACGAGATGTCCTCTAAGCTCTGTCCCAGCCCCCTATTGATGAATCCAGGATTCCGTCTGTGCTCTAAGAAGGGAGTTTGCTCCCTCCGGTGCCATACGCCTTCCGCAGCTCAGAGATCAGAGGACCAGGCTTCCTTAAGGCTCACACGTACCAGCACCTAAGTCTTTTTAAATATTTCTTCTCCTTACTCATCCTCTCTGGCGCTTATCTCTGTTTCCGGGAGCTATCTGTCTCCTGGCATCCTTGGTACTGCTCCATCTGGCTCATTTGTTATTCATGAGTTAACATGTGTTTTGCACACATTCACCTTTTAACGAGTGTTCCACAACACACCCCAGTGCAGCAGCCACGGTCTCCATGCTGATCGCGTGCACCATCGGTCAACCATCAGCGTTTGAACACGCAGCCCAAGACAGGTGGGCTTACGTATGCATGTTTACACACAAAGTCACATTTCACAATAAACATAAAACTAAAAAGTAAAAAGGTCAAACGAATTTTCACCGTACCCCCGGGTCATTTGGGGCCAGCTTTTAGAGATCCCCAGTATCTAGGACGGCAGAGAGCGTGGATGATGGACGTTTGAGAATGAATACTTGCTGAACAAGAGAATCTACAGATCAAGAGTTTCCAGATGCGCCGTGAGAGAGAGAAGACGAAGAAAAGCAAGTCTAGGTTCTTCAAGGGAGGCCGGACATCCAGGCTTTTACGGGAACCCTACTAATTTTTCACATCAGTTAGTTTGGGGGCATCGCACTGTGAAAGGACATCTCAGAGCCAAATATGGCCCGCATTCTGCCGGTTTGTCACCGTGCCCCACAATCTGGAGGGAATTTTCTGCAGCAGGTTAAAAGCCAACTCCCTCGGGGAGAGAGTGCAGTCAACTGGATGAGTTCTTTTCACCAGAGTGTGAATGGATCGGACAAGAATAGATCACGGTAGAGAAGAGAGAAAAACGGTACCAAGAGCCACAGAAACGGAGAGACTCAAACAGAGCGAAGCTCAGACACTCAGAGGCCCACGGAAGTGATTCTGATCCACGTGTCCCCTCCTCCCCAGCACCTGCCACCCCAGGGTCTGATGGAGGGGCAGAAGCATCAGCCCCTAATGAGTGCCTCTCTTTTGTCTCTGTGGGCAATGTTGAGCTCCTGGATCTGAGAAGCTAATAAGGCCGCTTTTGTGCTCTGAATCCGGAAAGTCGCTGCTTCCTCCAGAGTGACTTGGAGAAGACGGAACACCTCCCCACAGCCCCTTCCCTACCCCCCAGCTCCTGCCCCGGTGACCTCCCGAGCACCACCATGGGGGCTGCTTTCTCAGGCTGGGTAAAGGAGGGGCATGCAAAACATATGCTAATGAACGAATACGAATGAGGCAGATAGAGCTGTCATGAGGATGTCCAGACACAGCTCAAGGAGACAGATACAGGCTCGGGAAGAGGGAAAGACAGACAGAAAGCGAGAAAGCCAGAGAGCCAAGGAGGAGCAGGAGGGGAGAAGGAGCTTGCTGGCAAGCTTTGCTTGGCAAAGAAAACACACTGGAAAAGAGAAAGCGTGAGTGGAGAAAGCATTGTACTACCGAGCGAAACTACCAGCTGAAGGGCAACATGGGGGCCGCTCGGCTCAGTGGACCGGGCCGGAAATAACAGCGAGTCATAATCCTAAGGCGTGTAGGCCACGCTCGGCTGACACGTAGACGATGCCATGTACCACAGTTAACACCCAACACATCCCTAGAAGGTAGAAGCTACCATTATCGTCCCAGTTTTACAAATGGGGAAACTGAGGCATGAAGATAATGAAGCCGCCAGCCTGATGCCACACGGATGGCAAGAGGCATGTCTGGGGCTGGAATCTGAGGCCACTGGCCTCCAGAGCCTGCTACCCTACACAGCAAGACGCCTCGCCAGCTGCCCAGGCCTCACGCAGTGGACAATCGGGAAGGGTCTGTGTTCTCAGAGAGGACGCCTCCTGAACGTCACTGTGTTTGTCCTGCCGACTCATAGTTAGTGGACAGAATGGTGCCATGGAATGGTCCCTGAACTGGGAGACGGTGTGTTGGTCTCTTAGCCACTCTGAGCTTCAAGTCCACCTCTGGATGGACACTAGACACCAGAGGCGTAGTAATTAACCACCATAGCTTGTTACCGACACGCTTAAGACGGGGTTAAAAAAGTCATCTCCGCATCTCGACCTGCTCATTTAGAAGACAAACACCGTCTCCAGAAGAAGCACAGAGATTCATCATACGTGATAAATATTTGTTAGGACCAATTTAAAGTTGAGGATCATTTGATTGATAGATAATTGTTTCCTGCGTTAGCTAAACACTCTTGGCTGTCGCTGCCACATCACGCATTGATGTGCTGTTATCTTTTCCTGCTCTCTTTCTCTCGCTCTCTCATTTCTTAAAAAAATCATGAACCTTTTTTTTTTTATTATTATGACCAGCTCTTAAATTGAGTTCTTCCTGAAAGAGAAAACATGAGTACCTTTTTTAATCTCCAAAGGACTCAAGATGTTAGAAATCTCAGAAGGAGGACTCTGGGACTGAACCCCACAAGAATGGAACCATGCAAGAGGGGCATCCAGCCCACCGAGCCAAGCTGTGTTCCACATCTACGCATGGCAGGGTCTTGCCACACCCATTCCTCCTCCCTCCTCAGTTAAACTGCCCACCTTCCAGGTGAGACAGGCGAAGCCCAGAGGGGTGTGTGCCCTGCGATTCCCAAGGGCCTTTCAAGCCCTAAAAATGTATATGTGTGTGTCTGTCACACACACACACACACACACACACACACACACACACTCTCTTCCAGGTCCAGGAGTCAGAAAATAAAAAGATGAATGTATGTTAAAGTCACGAAAGCTTTTTAGAGCTGGCCTTAAAAACTTAGGTTGATTTTGAATAAAGAAACAGAAGAAATGGGCAAAAGTCCTGATCCATCCTTCATCAGGAATAGTTCCTTCTGAGAAGAGAAATATCATTTGCACCCAGTGCATAAGACGGATGCTTATTAGAAGTACTTCCTAGTTTCTTTCAGCTGCCTGGCCTGTAGGCCAGTGCTTATTTCCATGGGTCCTTTACAAATAAAAAAGATGATTTCTATGGCTAATTAGCATAGCCATCTGAATTTTCTTTTATTCATCACTTCTGGAAAAGTTAGTGGACAGAGGGGGAAAAAAATCTATATTTTCTTAAAGGTAATTTGTTCGAACACGTCTCCTGTTACTTTTTTTTTTTAATAATAAGTTTAAAAATCTATTATTATGGAGTAATTGCTCATCAAATTTCTTCTTAAAAGTCAAAGCAATTTTCAAATTATAAAGAACTTCTCAAATGTGTCTAGATAATTATGAGGCTGCATTTTATCTAGCTCCCGTACCTCGGGAGGCTGCAAGGCCTGCTGTAATTTTTGCCTTTGGAGCCTAAGATTGCATCAGCTGCGTTCGCATCTAAAGCACCACGTGATGCATGGTGGACACGCAGGCAGACCTCGAAGGTATGGAGGGGTCGGTTCCAGACCACCGCAGTAAAGCGAAGATCACGATAAAGTGAATCACACCCGACCTCGTTGCTGGCGGAGGGTCTTCTTGCCCTCGATGTGTAAAAAGCGACCTTTGTGAAGGGCAATAAAGCAAAGCACAACAGAATGAGCTCTGAGTGCACAGACATTCTGGGGTTCCATGCGTATGGAAATCATCTATCAGTGTCCTATGGCATCAGCCCTCAGGACCAATGATTTTTCTCCCAAAGATGCGAGGATGATAAAACCGCATGATAGGTGGGTAGGTAGGTAGGTAGGTAGATGATAGACTGATAGATAATAATAATAATAATAATAATAATAATAGATGATAGATGATAGATACATGATAGATAATAATGATGATGATAGATAGATAGATGATAGATAGACTAATAGATAATAATAATAATAATAATAATAGATGATAGATGATAGATACATGATAATAATGATGATAGGTAGATGATAGATGATAGATAGATAATAATGCTGATGATGATAGATAGATGATAGATAGGTAGATAGATGATAGATGATAGATAATAGATAGATAGATAGATAGATAGATAGATAGATAGATAGATAGATAGATACATGATAGATAGCTGATAGATGGATTGATAGGCAGACAGACTACGACTTCAGCTAACTGGCCCCTTCCTGAGAGAGCGAGAGAGTCGTAGGCCCCTGGCGGCTGGAACCTCCATGAGGACCCTTGTCATCCGCGGAACATCCCTCTGACCTTCGGGGCAAGCCTGTCGTGACGTGTAGCTAGCTATTCTCTCCCCCATGCTGAACACTGGAAACCAAATGTGGTTCTGAGCTACCTACGCCCAACTTCTACCTACCCGAGAGCATCCAAGTCATTCCGATTTCTTTTTTTTAATTACAGATGTCTACGTGTGCCTAGGAACCTGAATATCCGTGGGCTTTCCTTAATCATTGACATAAGGGCCAATTTTGGAATCCCTCGGACGGGAAATCGATCCTAGGAACTATCAAGAGCCGACGAAGCCGGGTAAGTATTCCCCACGCTGACCGCACACGTGCGTGTCCGTACACATGAGCGGGGCTCGCACGCACGTGTGCTGCATGTCAGGCTCCCTTCTCCCATCAGTCTCCAGGGCCCACTTCTGGTGGGGGGAGCCCTCCCCCTCATTTCACAGCCGCCTCCCTAGGACACCTGGGCGGAGGGGGCACCTAGCGCTGCTCAGAAAATGGTCCAGTTCGCTTTAAGCATCACCAGCTTCTCCCTCGTCAGTATTCTCCGCCGACCGATATACAGTCGCCGGCTGTGATCTGCTGCCTTTCAGCTCGGAATAAAATGCATTACTTATGCAGCGAATGTTTTTAATGTAACAAAGCAAAGGAATAAAAATGCCTTAAAACAGTTTTATTAAAAACAAATTCCCACAGTAAATACACATACACTCTGCTTCTGGGAGCGAAACAGCCAAGGACATCAACTGCTTAAGTGCTCTGGGAAGTGCTTATAAATTACTTGAAATAAAAAACATTGTTGCCTGGACATCAGGGATGAAATGCTGCAGTTTGTAATAAATTAACACAGAACTTTACTTCCCCTCCTCCAACAAAGCAGCCATTTGTCTGAATAACCCACATTCAGCTGTGAGTTATATTTTCACAACTCCAACTGCATTCATTTGCAAATGATTCTGCAGTTTTAATGCTCAAGTTTTAAATACCTTAAGAACTAATAAATAAAGCCAAGTAGAGCAAACAGTTGGCTTGTAGTTTAAAAACTGCCCTAATTTCTGCTTTGCTTTTGGCTTTTTTTTTCCTTTTAAAGTTATTATTTATTTTTGAAATGGCATATAAAGTTTCTTTAAACTGCATTAAAAAAAAATTAAAAAGGCTGAAGTGTATTTGGGGGGATATTCATACCAGAGAGAAGTTTCCATAATTCCATTAACTGTGAAGGTCGTTGGCTGATACTCATTTTATATTTTTTTAGACTTTTCTTCGGCTAATACTTTAATTTAGTGACAGAATAATTTATAACTATCTTTGAGGTTTTTCCCATTGTGTGTAACTTTTGTCTGCTAGTCTTGGAATTGGTTAGATTTTTTGTCCCCCCTCTCTTTCCTTTTACTACACTTTGTCCAGGAAAAAAAAAAAATCTCAAAAGAAAAGTCATGTCACTTCCCTTGAATTATTTTGATTATAAAACAAAAACTCTGCAAGAAAACTCTTTTCAAACCTGTTCTGTAAAACAAAATGAACCCGCTTTCCAGGTTCCTGAAAGAAAAACTTGATAGAAGCATTTATAGATTCAATTTGAGGTTTGAAGGTTATTTTTCTGGCCAAAAAGGGGGAGAGAGAGAGAAGGAAAAAAACAAAAAAAAAGAAGAAGCCGGTTTCCCTCTGCAGAGTTACTGGCTTTGTTGGATTTCTTTGCATTGTTTTAAATAAAGTCCTGGGCAGCCAATTGTACCGGATAAAAGTCACGTCACCACCTCCAGGAAGCGATCTGGGGAGGAAAACGCTTCAGAAGCATGTTTTATTCTCAGAAAAGTGCCTCATAAAATATTTTTATAAAGTAGGAGTCGAAATCACTGAAAAATCGCTCTCTTTTATAAATCTGTTTGGAGAGCACGCGTTTGATCCCTTCTTTCTTCTGATCCTCATCTTTGATTTTGCTTCGAGGTAAAACGCCATTTGCCGCCCTTAAACAATGGCATTTGCCCGTCCTGGTCCTTAACCAGTTTGCCAGCCGCCCTGGGGCGATTCATCACAGGGATAAAAACAAGGATGCTTTTGCATCCAAGACTTTTATCACCTCCCAGAAAATGTTTGTTGTTTTTCGCCCTGGTTTTTTAACTCCCTCTCACCCCTACCCCGACCCTGAGCTGCGGGGGCGGGGCGGGGAGGGATTGTTTTAGGGCCTTTCAAAGCCTTTTGTGAAGAAGACAGAACTGAAGTCCCTCTGCAGAGAATAAGGAATGCTTGATTACAGGGCCCTGCAAAATGGGAGATATTCCCAAACTCCCTTTTAATGAAGATGTCGAAATAGCCATGGCTTTAAAGAGAGAGAGAGATGTCCAAACGGGTTTAGGCATAAGGAAGGATGTATTTAAAATTGCAACAGATAGCCTGAGCTCTCTCTCCCCAGCCCTGTGGCGGGGAGGTGGCTGTCACCTGGGGAGGGAAGTGGACATTAGTAACTGCATCCTAGTCAGGGGGAGGGATACCCCAAACAGAGGCAGGGATTGGGGGGGTGGGGGCGGTGATCACAGAACTGCGGAGATTAATGACGCCATGGGCTTCGGTGAAGAGAAAACGCTTGTCCAGTGAGCCGGGTCGTTTCTGCAAATGCACACACCTTTGTCATTTAAAAAGCAAAAAAAAAATCAGTGTTTACTGGTTTGATGCCGTTTGATTTTCTGACCAGCAAGCCTAATTAAGAGCGTCTGCTTAGGCCTTGAAGATTTATTTCATCGCTGGCCACCCATCTGGCCTCAGGCTCTAGTCCCTGCAAATCCCTCCGCTTAGCGCTGAATATTCTTTTTAAAGACGTTGAAGTAAAAGGGCTGGCATTAGCATATGTTCCCCCCAAGTGTCCTGTTGAACTTTCTGCCGGGCCTTACCGTACCCCGGGCTTTCTGGATGCTGTCCAATGAGAGATTGGCTTAGAACTGTAAAATTAGCCATCTGCCTATTAAAAATGTAACCAGCTGCATCCGATGGAACACAGTGACTATTGAAATGAACTCATCCGGGAGAGGACTCGCGTCCCCCTGCCTGGACATTTCTCCAAGCCGCTGCTGGACTGAGACGCTCCGTGAGCAAAGACCCTCCGTCCCCGCCTGGCAGAAAAATGGCATGACTCAAGCAGGAAGGAGGAGGCTGGCGGGGTTTGCTTTGTCGCTGAGGTTCTGGCGTTTCTCTGGGAAACCTGGACCTTTAAAGGAAGCCTTCTCTGTTTCTTTGCTACTTGTTTAAAGCACCTCCCTACTGGGGGGAGTGATGGGAAGGGGGTAAATACAACATGAATGAGCAGATTCCAAGTCTCTCTCCCTTACTTCAAGATGCTATGTTCAGATATCCTGGGTCCCAAATCCCGGGTCTTTCTAATAAACCTGAATTTCCCGTCTAAAACACTCTATAAGCAGCACATAACAACTTAAAACAGAGCACGCGCTGGAGCCCTAATTACTCCGTCAAGAACCACCGTTTCAGCAGATTTGAAGGCTTCCATATTGACGACAAAGTCTGTTTATTAAAAATGAGAACTTTCAATAGCTGGCGTGGTTTTTTTTTTTCCTTCTTCTTCTCGAAAGCCTAATGGAGCATTAAAAAATAATTCATTAACTAATTAACAAAACTGTGTTTATTTACAGTATAGAAAATGTTTCTATCAGGAAAATAACACACCAGAATACAGCGCTGTGTTGACAGAAAAACATCTGCCGCTTAATTTAATGCATCTACTAAATGACACGGGGAAATCAAAGGATGTTGCCACAGCTACTTTTTTATCTGCCTGTGATTCTTGCTTCTCTCCCTGCGGGTCACGGGGCGTCGGGATGCCCCTGGAGAGGCTGGGGCTGCTCGGAGAGGTGCTCAGCACGGCGATCTTTGCACTTAGGGGAGGGGGGTCAGTGCAGTGAGTAGTTTGGACCTGGGACTAGTTGAAACGGACGATTCCCACATGAGTGCTGCACTCGCGACACTGACATAGAACACGATCGAATGGAACTGTGATTGGAACTAAAAAAAAAATAAGTAAGTTCACATTAAAAAAAAAATCTTGATGAGTGTACATGTGTGTCTTAAGTATAACTGCTTTGCAGGTGCTGAGGGCTGTTCTAGTGAATCATATGTGACTATCTTTTTGTGTGTGTGTATGTCAAAATTGATCAACTATTGAGAACTTAATTACTTTCAACATAATTTCCCATTTAGACTTAGTCTCTTTCTTTCATTCTCTTTTCCTTCCTCTCCTCCCTCCTTCCTTCCTCCCTCCCTCCTTCCTTCCTTCCTTCCTTCCTTTTTTACTTCCTTCCTTCCTTCCTTTTTCCTTCCTTCTTTCCTTCCTTCCTTCCTTCCTTTTTTCCTTCTTTCCTTCCTTCCTTCCTTCCTTCCTTCCTTCCTTTTTTCCTTTCTTCTTTCCTTCCTTCTTTCCTTCCTTCTTTTCTTCCTTTTTTCTTCATTCTTTTCTTCCTTCCTTCCTTCCTACCTTTCCTTTCTTCCTTCCTTTCCTTCCTTCCTTTCTTCCTTCTTTCCTTCCTTCCTTCCTTTTTTGCCATAAGTAGGTTTTTCTTAAACATAAATAATTAACCTCAAAGCGAGTATTCATTGATACATTCGCCTATTACTCTATTTTAAAAGGTGTTTCATTAGGTTCATTTTCCCACGAACTCTCTCCTCTCCCCGCCCCTGCCTGAAATCTCTCCGAAGGCAAAGAGCATTCTGTTTGTTTGTAGGTTTCACTTCCTTATCACCGCCCCCAAAATGAAATCCCAAGAAAAAGAGATAGCAGTAATCCTATTACCTGCACTTCAAGTGGCTGTGTCAATTACAACCTCTCGGGAGGAAAAAATTATAGCGTGAAAAAAAAATAATAACCCCACAACAATACCTGAAAATGTAATGTTTTGAGAATTTGTTCTTCATTCCCCTAGACCTAAAGTCAGAGTGACCTCAGGAATAACAAAATGACCTAGGGGGGAAAAAAAATCCATTTTCCTATAACACCCAAGTGTCTCTGTCTACCTTCCTTATACGTGTGCAGTAATAATAGTAAAATGTTTCATTTCAGCTCGGCTCTGCAGGAGCCATCCTCCGCTGCCTTTTGACATATAACCCTGGATACATAATAGCTATAAGGACATCTCCTGGAGCCATTTCACCTGGTTCAGATGTAAACGAAATTTACAATTTTTAAGGTACATAGCACCACAGGAGATATCACGCAGGCCTGTTGAGAATTAGATTTTAAAAACCTGGTTCAGCAAAGCGCTCTTACTGGCCAGAATCATCTTACCCACGTCCCTTCACACGTGAGGAGTTGTGTCATTTGCCTCTGTGAACTCGCAGCACTGTCATCTGCTGAGCGGTGAGGCACGTGGGGCCACCCTGTGTTGGGGTGTCGAGCACGAGCGTTGGTTTGGTTCCGTGGAGGGGCTGGGTTAGGGAGCCATCTACCCGAGCTCCCCGCATTTGCTCTCTCCACCAGCCTCAGGTAGACCGTGAAAGTAGCATCGAGATACCTGTTGCTTCCCCATCAAGAGTTCCACGTGACCGGAAACGTAGACATTAGCAGACACGCAACCGCAGCCCTGCCTGTGACCTCGGCAGACACCGCTAGTGGGTCGTAACAGTCACTCTCATCGGACCAGGGCACGGAAGGCCTGAGCACGCCTCCGACGGACCAGGCAAGGGGTGGCTCAACGGATGGAACCCGTGAGCTGAAACTAACAGGTCACAATAAAGACTGCGCCCTGTTTGTCCAGGGCCTCGATAAACCACAGCCTGACTGATCGCTCCTTCGATCAAGCAGGTGTATTTTTCTTGTGGCTGTCCCCTATCTGTAGGAGAAACAGGCACATGAAAAAAAAAAAAAAGTAATTCCTATAGATCAAGGAATTCCTGGGACCTAGAACCTTCTGGGCTATTTCCTGGGATCAAGAAACGTCCTCTCTACCCCATCTCCCTCCAGTGCAAAAAACGTTGTTTAGACGGACAACCTAAACCCGATCTGTTTTTCTCAGCTACACCTCACCTCCGTAGACTCGGCGATTTGGGAAAGAGTCAAAGATCTGTGTGTGTACACGAAAAGAATAAAAAAAAAAACGAAAACCGAAAGAATTCTCTGAAAAGAGTCCCCCCCTTTGACCTCCTCTGCATTCTGGACCACGAATAAAATGTCTTTCTCAGACTTCAGCGAGTGTACGTCCCGGCTCAGGGCCTCCGATAGCTCCCTACCTATCCACAGCCAGACAGGCCCTCCTCCGTGAAAGCATAGTATGCGTTGTCATTCTTTCTCCTGCACAGCTTCAGGCCTCCACACCGTCCTCCACCCCATCATCCAACCCCTGTAAACCATTCACCTTCACTGCTCCCTCAGGCCCCAGTGCCTTTACACAGACCGCGCTTTCTGTCAGGCACACGCCGTCCGCTCTGCCTGGTTAACTCTGCCGGGGACCCCTCAAGCCAGCCCCAGTTTAAACGCCAGCCTCATCTGAGCCTGACCACTGTGGGCTGGGTCCCCTGTTCTCTCTCCCGAGGGTAACTGAGTAGCTGAGCTGGGAATCAGGGGAGCAGGAATGAGCTCAGAGCATGGAGTAAGACTGCTGAGTCTGCGAGCTGAGCGTCCACCTGCCGGCCATGAGTCTGCAGGCAAGTCCTTTACCTCCCCTGCCCCTCGGTTGTCCCACCTGTAAACTGGGGATGATAGCCACTAACTGAAGATTAAGAGCATAAAGCACCGCGCTTAGGATGGCAAAGAGTGTTGATAAATGTTAGCTCTTATTTTCTATCATAATTTTCAACTTCCGTACCTGGGAACCCCTCACTGAGTAAAAAGGTCTTTCTCTATTCATCCTTGTACTCCCCCAGTTCTTAGCCCGGAGCCTGACGTGGTGTAGACACGGGCAAGGTCTGCTGAGTGACTCGCTAAACGAACAGTAGGCGAATGGGGAGGGCGAAGGAAAGGAGGAAGGCTCTGAGTGGTTGAAACGGAGAGAACTCTGTATGTTTACATCTGTATTATGAAAACACAGCTTCTCCTACGTGAGCCTTACCTGTAGCCATCCATCCAGGGAAAGCACAGAATTACGACTTTTATAGGGAAAAAACCCCTCACTGGTCTTATTTTCCAACCCCACAGTGAGGATTGGAGGCTTCGTAAAACCTGATGCTGAATGTACGGTCTTTTATCGACCTGTACTTGGACAACCAGAGATGCAAACGGCCTCCATCAAGCCTGGGAAGAGTGTGGGTGTGAGCAGGGCAGGCGGGTGTGAGCAGGGCAGACGGGTGTGAGCAAGGCAGGTGGGTGTGAGCGGGGCCAGCGGGTGTGAGCAAGGCCAGCAGATGTGAGCAGGGCAGGCGGGTGTGAGCAGGGCCGGCGGGTGTGAGCAAGGCAGGCGGGTGTGAGCAGGGCAGGTGGGTGTGAGCAGGGCAGACGGGTGTGAGCAAGGCAGGCGGGTGTGAGCAGGGCAGGTGGGTGTGAGCAGGGCAGACGGGTGTGAGCAAGGCAGGCGGGTGTGAGCAGGGCAGGGTCCCGCATGGCTGGTCCTGTGTGTGCTGTATGCACACACATAAGGCGTAGGCTCTGGGTTTGCTCCCCAGCTACAAAACTGGCAAGTGGGGTAACCCCAGGCAAGTCACTTACCCTTTCTGTCCTCAGTTCCCTTGGCTATAAGATAGCAATAATGCGGGTTCACCCCTCCTCAGGTGGTGGGAAGTGAGATGAGCTAATCCTCATAAACCCTTGCACCCCCACACCTGGCACAGACTATGCACCTCATTATTATCCAACAAAACTCCTCAAAAGGGGACCAGAGGCTGGGTGGGCGGAGCCACTGCAAGGGACTTTTCGGATAAGGAGAGACAGGCTGGGGCTTGGCAGGGAACCTGCCACTCAGCGGGAAACAGAGAGGAGTGTGTGTTCTTCTTTGCCTGCGTCTGGACTGGCTTCTCCACGTGCCCGAGCCCCGCTAGCCTCAGTCTGACATCTCCTTATTCTGCCTACTACAGCCTTCTCCTTCATTGCTTCAAAAATATGAATGAATGACGCATGCTAATGAGCCCTGTGACAAGGCCCCGCCCACACCGGGCGCACCAAGGCTCACGGCACTCGCAACCAAGGGAAGTGTCACGAATCCTCTCCCTGATCCCCAGCCTGGCGTGGCCCGGATACTTGTTTTGTCTCCTTTGCCTCCCGTCCAAGCGCTTTCTTTCTTTTAAAAAATTTTAAAGAATCTTCATGAAAGCCTCGCGAATGAGACTTTGAACTTGTTCATAAGGTTTTATGTGTCTACCTGGAGTAGACATGAAATTGCTTTTTTTTAAAGTCTTGTGGCATTTATGAAAATCTTTCTGGATGCCTTTTTATAGTTCTGTGCTTTCTTTCTTTTTTTCTTTTTTCTTTTTTCTTTTATTGTCTCTGATGCTGTTTCATGGAGCTCGGGGATTTGTGAGGTAGCCAAGCCAGAGGGAACTGAAGTCGTTGATATTGAACATACCGGGACTTCCTAGCTGATGCCAATTTTCTCTCCCTCTCCAATAAAAAACAGCAATATTTGTCTGCCATTGGCATCAAAGGCAAGTTTTATGGCGTGGTCTGCATCACTATCTCAACACGACGGTAAATAGTTCAGCATGAAAGGCTAAGGAGAATCCAGGAAAAACTAGAATATGCAGAATTTTAGAATAAAGTCATGCAGCGAATTTAGGTATTGAAAGTAGCTTTAAGTGTCCTGCTTTGTCATTCGATGTCAGTACCAGCTCTGAAGATGGTCTACTCTCCTTCCCTCCCTCTTTCTTTCCTTCCTAACTTCCTTCCTTCCTTCCTTCTTTCCTTCCTTCCCTCCTTCTTTTTCTGCTTCCTTCTTTCTTTTCTTTTCTCCTTTCTTTTCTTTCCTTTCTTCCCTTCCTCCCTCCCTCCCTCCCTCCCTCCCTCCCTTCCTTCCTTCCTTCCTTCCTTCCTTCCTTCCTTCCTTCCTTCCTCCCTTCCTTCCTTTTTTCTCTGCCTTTCCCTCTCTCTTTTCTTCCCTCCTTCCTTCTTTTCTTCTTTTATTTATTCTCTTCTTCCTTCTTTCTTTTCCTACTTCTTTCCTTCTTTCTCTCCCTCCCTCTTTCTTTACTTCTTCTCTTCCCTCCTTTTTTCCTTCCTTCCTCCCTCCCTCCCTTCCTTCCTTCCTTCTTTCCTTCCTTCCTTCCTTCCTTCCTTCCTTCCTTCCTTCCTTCCTTCCTTTCTTCCTTCCTCCTTTCCTTTCTTCCCCTCTCTCTCTCCTTACAATGGCAGTAGACGTTCATTTACTTTGGTTTGATGCAATAATAATGACTCAACATACACCAAAAAAAAAAAAAAATTACAAACTCTTGCAGGTCCAGAGACGCAATCATGTATCATGGGCCAAAATGTGGTCGCACATCACGTGATCACACAGGACTGTAACTCACTTCGGTTATGGCTGGTCTAACTCAGCCTGAAGCCAAGAGGAAAGCAAATGCGGTTAATTAAGACTGCAGGGGACGTTTATTTAGACTGCGTGCAATCAATACCCCAGCCGCAGCCTCCGCATCTTCCTGGGCATGACATTCTGCACACAAACTTGAGTATCGCCGCGTTTCCTACAATTCTCCCAGACATTGTCAGGGAGAGACTTGAGGGGAAGCATTGAGCGCTTCTAGAATTATCTTGGTGGCAAGCTTAAAGAATGTGGACTGATGAAAAGGGACAAGCAGTGAGTCCCAAATTATGCTTCTATTTATACTTCAATTATAACATCGACATCGCCAGCTCTGCCCTTGCGGGATGGGAACAAGCCTCCGGTCCCTCTGTGTGGGGCCCACGAAGAAATGGTGACCGCAGGGAAGAAGCAGTGGGACTGCGTCTTATCTTTGACAGAACAACAGAGATCGCTTCTGGATTTTATTTTGGATCCCAAAATAAAAGCATACTTACAAAGGACGGTTTTCTTTACTAATGACTTGGAAAGGCAGAGCCTATAGGTTAGATGGCCCCGGAAGTTGTTTTGAACTCTAAGTAAAAGACAATTAACCCTCTTGCTAACTGCTTTTGTTTGTTTGTTTTTGTTTGTTTTCTCATTTTTTTTCATTTTTTTGTTTTTTGTGGTTTTTTGTTATTTTTTGTTTTTTTTGTTTGTTTTTTGTTTTTTTTTTATTTTGTTTCGTTTTGTTTTGTTTTAGCTTCAGAAACCAACTATTTGGCACAAGACACGAAAACCTACTTATTCCCAACTAGGACTTGTCACCTGGACGGTCCACAGACACAGCTCCCAGCGTACGAGAAGCTCTACGAGCAGCTTTGGAGTCAACTCACTTCACTTATCCTCCCAAGAAAGAAGGGTTCTTGTTCCAGAAAGTGGGGAACTGCCACAACCGTAATCCTTTCTTGGAGACTCACAAAGCGCATGATTATGTGAAAGGATCTGCCACAAAAAACATTCTCCTGTGTTCAGTGCAATGATTCTCAAGCATGTCCGGCCAGAGAACTTTCAAACATGTATGTGTTAACTTTAATAGGTGTATGTTTTAAAGTTCTCTATCTTATCTGTAATCTATATAGTCACACACCGCTCTCTCTTACTTGTGTCAGTATCTGCCCTGAAAAAATGATTTCTGATGAAACATGATGAAATGCTGGTCTTGGTTGGCTTGTCTGACACGTGGTCACGAGTGAGTAAAACCCTGCTCTCTAAGTAGCTACGTGCATGAGCTGATATCTGCGGGAGGCGGGGGCTGGGAGAAAGTCACGTGTTAGAGGAGAAAGGAGAAACTCAGAATCGATAAAAACAGAAATCAACAAAAGTGGAGAAAAGTAGCAAAAGTGTAACTACCACCAGCTCCGTCCCCTGTCAACACTCACATGCCCCAGTGGTGGATTTTGAGCCCAAAGCTGTCTTCCTGAGCAGCTTTGTGAGTCCCAGCCTGTCTTTAGAAACCAGGGGACAGAACACACAGCTGGGGGCAGGAAGCTCAGGGCAGCAGCGTCCTCACAGGGCAACCGTGGCAGAGACTTGACTAGGGGACTGGAGAGGAAGCCCAGAACACGTGACATCATCTCCCTTGAGACTCTCCAAAACAACTGAGGAGATGCCGAGGGACGCTGGACAATCAAATGACAACCAGCTGTCCCAGTTACACGAGCAGAGTTGGTCAGTCTTGAGGACGTTTTGGTTCTGTCTGCAATCTCTAAGACATACTGGATGTTTATAAGATATTTTGATTTCATATATGAAACACCTCAATCTATTCTGCCTTGAACCGTACACTGTGCTAAAACCAGGCCAGAGCATCCGGAGCCACTCTGTCTGTAAGCACGTGCTTTGCACAACCCACGTAAGGTCACTTTCCGTACCTTCTTTCCAAAATCTTTTTAATTATGTCACAGTTGCCTGCAAACGGTCATCTTCCTTCATCTTCAAAATGAGCGGTGCATTGTGGGATGAGTGGTGCATTGTGGGATGAGTGGTGCATTGTGGGTGTTGTGCTCACAGCTGTTATTGTGTTGGAGAAACGGGCATAAAAAATGCTTAGAAAACAAAGCAAAACAATAACAACAACAACAACAAAAAAGAGAGACAAAAATAGTCCTGGTGTGATGCTACGGGAGGGACCTGTGTTTTTGCAAAAAATGTCGAGCCTAGATGTGACCGTGAGGAAATGGTCAGACAAACCCAGAATGTGGGTCCTTCCATCTGGAGCTCTTCCAAGACCCGTGAGAAGTTGGGGGCTCGTCTGGATCGGGAAAGAGAAAACACGAAGCGCCAATGAACTGCAAGGAGATTGATGCAATCCTGGATTTACTTTGTTTTTTCTTTTTTAACTGAAAAAGGACATTTTTTAAAAATTCTGAAAACTTGAGTGTGGGCTAATGCTGGATAATGTTATTGAATTAATGATGTTTGTAGATATATTCATGGTATTCTGGTTGAGGAAGAGAATGTTCTTATTCTTGGGTGATACCTGATAAAGTATTTAATTGCAGGAGGAAATATATCCTTATATCTACAAACTATTGGGGGGGTGGTACTGTGCGTGATAAGAGAGAGAAAAAGAAGAGAAATAGTTGATGAATCTAGATGAAGATATATGGTCAGTCCTTATACTGCGTTTTCAACTTTCCTGTGAGTTTGAAAACTCATGAATTAAAAAATATTTTCTTTAAAGGAAACTTTCACAAAAATAACAAAGAAACATTACAAAATAATCTTTAGATAAACGGTGTAGCTTTCTTTGGTCGTGTTTTCTGACACAACGATCTTCCTTTCTTTACACTGTAGTTTATGCAGGTGCTCAATGTCCTTTTTAAGAAATTAAGAAGTAGTCTGAAGGAGTATGGTTCTCTCTGCTTTCTCCCTTTAGTAAATGTTCCTCTTCTCTCAAATAGCTCAACGAATCAGGGGGCTCTCTTCCTCGCTCTTCAAAAGAGCGTGACCATCACTAGACTGAGATTTTTTTTTCTGGAACCAAGAGGTCGACCCTGCTCATTATAAAACACTAAGAGATGCTCCGGAGAGAGTGGTCCAGGCATACGTTCCAAATGCAGCATCTCCAAACCAGATCAGGTGAGCTGAGCTGATGTCTGACGTCTCAAAGAATTCGGTTGAAAGTGTTCATCACTGACCCCTCATGAGAAAACCACACCCTCACGTGTTAAAACGCTTCCAGAATGTCCTCTTGGAAGCTCCCATGAGAAGGCATGACTTTTGTGTCACAGCTGAGAAGGCCTTGGACCGATTTTCCAGAGGAGTCAGACCAGGCGGAGTGAGACCCAAAGTCCCCCCCAGAAAAGGCCAAAGGAAGCAGAGACACGGACTTAAAGGAGACAGGCTCTGTGGAATGCGTTGAGCACCACCGATGAGTATCTACCATTCTAAAACAGAGCACAGACTAGAGCAACTGAGATGTCAGAGACAGGCCAGCTTTGACTCAAGAACAAAGACGAGCGTGTTTAAAGAGAAGTGACCAAAAAATGGAATGACGTGATCCCTCCTTAGGTAGTAAGCACACCCCCAAAGGAAGTCTGAAAATGAAGCCGTATATCCAGCGGGTGAGGCACTATTTTAGAAAGAACTGAAGCATCAGAAGAGGAAACGAAAACCTCTAAGATCCTGTCCTGCCCAGTCACACTTCCCTTTTTTTTCCTCTCCCTGTGGCAGCAGTCCCCTTGACCTAGCAATGCCGGTCCCTAAAGAACCTGCTCTCTGCATGAGCGGTGTCCTTGGCTATTTGGAATAGCTTGGAGCAGACCCATCCGGGCCTGTCACCTGGCACAGCAGGGCGGGAACAGGAGGCTGAGGTGCCTCTTGGGGAGTCTTCTAAGCCTCGGCGTTGGTATTGTGCATCACCTCCTGATCACCGGGCGCCCTAGACAGCCGGCTGAAAAGAATTCAGAGGCTCTCAAGCTCCCAGCAGGAAAGCCACGTTGTTGGAAATAACTCCCAACCTGCATCTCAGGCAGGTATTTTTAGGTTCTGTCTTGAAGACACAGAAACCTTCATACATTTCAGCCTCTTTGTCTGGAGTCACTGCACCCCCAGACATGTCATTGAAATGGGGTATAATTGTGGTCTCCTCCACCCACCAATCTGAGCAAGTCTAAAAGAGCTTCCTGCTGTGCTGCAGAGAGCCTGGGGAGCCTTTTCTGGCAAGGCAAAGTCAAAATGGATTTTTAAAAATAATAATATGTTGATCAAGAAGAGAAAGAAAAAACCCATTGAGGAGAGGGGGCTTTCCATTGGGGTTGATATGGAGAAAAAAGGTTACCTATTATTTTGAAATCTGGTCTTAGTTCTCTTTCGTAAGCTGCACAGTACAAGCGTGGAGGAGCTGAAGTTTCACAGTTGAGGTTCGGAAATAAAGATGCTGAGAATCATCTGAGTTAGATCAATGGCTGTTATTAATATGAGGCTCTCCGAGGAGCAATTATAATTGTCAATCACTGGGCACAGCCTCCCGTTAAAGAGAGAACTAGATGAGAAACCAACTTGACGCACGGCAGACATGTGGGATTTGCAAGAGGCGTTCTGATAGTGCACAAGAGCCTGGAGAAGGGTCATTTGATTCCCAAGGGGGTCTGGCTACCATCTCACCATGGGGGAGGTCAACAAAGGTGTCCCAGAAGCTCCAGAACAACCATCCCAAAGGCTGATGTTTGACCTGTAGGACCAGTGTCCACCCCAAATGCCTGAGAGGCATCGGGTCCCTATAACTCACAGAACCATGGGAAGCAGCATTAATCAAAATACACACTATCATGTTGCAGTTGTCCCTGCCACAAGCGAGTCTAGATACCAGACAGCAAAGGACACATGACGTTGGTCAAAATAGATGGTGGGCCTCATTCACGGGAGGGACAGGGGAAAGCATTTGCCACAAAGTCCACAAAAGAGATCGCCAAGTGTCAAGTTTCTAAGTTTAATGTGACTCGGAGAGCAAACGACCTCCCCCAGGAATGAGATCGAAGGAGGTTCAGACAATGAGCAGGGCATCCTAAGTGGGCTCTGTCCCCAAGAGTCTCGCCACCCCTGGAAGCCAAAGTTCTGTTTACGTGGACCAGAGACGGACCTGGCTACGGAATTTGCAGGACCCAGAGCCAAATGAAAATGCTGATCTCCTTTGTTTAAAAATGATGGAGAATTTCAAGATGGCTACAGCTGGGTGGTACCAAGCCAAGTGGTACTAAGTGGTACCAGGTGGTACCAAGCTAAGCGCACGGCCCTTCTGTAGATGGCTGCCCACCCATGTGGCCCGCTCTGACTGTGGGGCGAACCCCGTCCCGCGTGTCGCTGAGATCAGACGCATGAGGACGTGGGGGCCTGATGCAAACCACAGGGAGACTCTTCGGATGTTAGTGGAATAACTGGTCAGACAACGTCACGATGATCTTTTAAATAATAGTATATGGATCGAGAAGGGGAAAGGGTCTGTCAATGGATTTGGGCATGTAAGAAGCCCCAATGGTTATGCTTCTCAAAGGTTATGTTGCCTTCCAAGGCTCGATATTTGATATGTGACATTTAATTCAGAAATGACCCAATTCTCGTTGAGTTTCATATTTTGCACACATAACACAAACCTGCCAACATTTATTGACACACTGAGTCAATGACGTGTTGTAGGCTTGGTCCTCAAAGCTTTTATCTGCTCTTCATAAGAACCCCCTACAGAAGGCAGCGTTGTCACCCCTGGTTTCAAGAGGAAGCGTGCAGGCTTCCTGGGGTGAGCTCCCTGGCACAGCTACTCAGTGACCAGAGCCTGAATTCTGAGTTGGGACACGGATTCTGAACCATCAGGCCATGCTCCCTTCTTTGAGAAGCGCTCTCTCACTTTCTATGACAACTATATGTCCCACTTGACAATTAAAGGGTGACAGCCACTCTGAAAGTCACTTGGAAAATTAGTAGGCGAGTCAGAACCTGAACTTGGCCCTAACTCACAGCTCCACAGGCCAACAACGGAGAAGATAAAAGGGCACAACCACCAAACACTCTTGAGCGTTCACACAGCCTTAGTCTGAGGACCCAGAGCTGGCAGGGACCTCAATATGTCACATGACCCACACCCTTGGGCAAGGTAGAAGTGAAGCCAGACAGACAGACCAAGAGAAACAAATTGCTAAGCCTACGGGAAGAGACCACCACACAAATACCTGTAAAATCTTTTAGGTTCAAATTGTGTTTTGCAGTAGCCAGAATTTAAAAAAAGAAAAAAAAGAAAAAAAAAAAGAAAATTTGCCCAACAGGTTGTAAAATTTGAGAGCTCAGCAGAAAAGCGGTTTCATGCTAACTTTTATAAAAAGCAGGAAAGCGTAGAGGGAAAGTTAATTAAGGCATAACTTAGTCGCCGAGCAAACTTTGCTCCTTGCTGGAAGAAAATGACGCCAGCTGGTAATGTGAGTTGTACAGAGCGAGAGAATGTGGTGTTGCTCATTGTTATATGTTTTCAACTCTGCTTGGAAAGGTTAAGGAATAAGGGATGTAAAGAAAAGTCTGAGATTTCCCCATCCTCAGGATTCACAAGCAGCTCTCATTTATAAAACAAAAACAAAACAAAAACAAAACAAAAACAAAACAAAAAAAACCAATGCATTGTTTTTTGTGTTTTTTAGGGGTTTTTTTTAGCTTTATTGAGGTATAACTAACAAATAAAATCGTAAGATATGTGTACAACGTGGTGATATGACATATATGTATGTTATGAAAAGATGCCTCACGTTGAGTTAATTAACACATCCATCGCTTCCCATATTTATTTACTTTTTTTGGGTGAAAACATTTAAATTCTTCTCTCTTAGCAAATTTCAATTGCACGACACTATAAATCAACCACAGTCATCACAATAGAGTCACCATCACATCCTCAGACACATGTCACATTACAGCTGAAAGTTTGTACCCTTTTTCCAACCTCTTCCTATATCCCTGGCTACCATTTTTCTCCTCTCCGTTTTTATGAATTACACACTTTTTTTCTTTTTAGATTTGAAAGGAACTGTTTTGTTGTTGTTGTTGTTGTTGTTTTAATACTTCATGATAACCAAGCAGAGGCTAGCTTGGTATTAACTTAGCAGCCAGAGGGGCCTTGCGGTGGCAAGTCTGACACCGGAAGCGGGTTGGCCTGCGAGCGCCACGTCTCAGCATCTACCAGGTGTGTCAAATCTTCCCCCGTATCTGGTCGGAACACTCATTGGCTTTGGATATTTGTCAAAGACCTTCCCGAAGGCCCGAATTATTGTTTGATTCATCGGTGTATGCTTTTGTGCTTTCTGTGGCACAGAAAAGGCTCCGGAAGTTGAATTGGCTGCAGTTGTGTTCGTGGGAAGGTGTTCACGTGGGATCTGAATATTTCTGGTCCTTTAAATCTTGCTCTCTAAGTTGTGACTGATGAAAAAAGATCTTGCTCCCTCTATATTTTTGACTTCTACTTAGAGGCTAAAAGGAGTTGTTTGAGATTTTTAGTGATTGTTTCTATATTTTTAATAGAACATTATATAGAGAGAGAAGAAAAAGGAAGAAACCTTTGCTGTGTTGTATGCTTTCCCTACATCTCCTGATTGTCCACCTGGAATAAAAAATATATATATATTTCTGAACTAAACAGCAATGCCATTGCCTTACGTGGAGCTTCTAAAACATTAAGCATGGTTCTTAGATGTAATATCCATTCTTTGCCATGTGTGCTTTAAATGATCCCCTCCCGCCCCCCACCAAAGGAAACGCAGTAAGAGCAGATGCCACCTCCATCTTTAACTTTAGAACGCTGGAAACTTAAGAGATGTTGAGTAGAAATCACGCCCTAACATTTGGTGTCACAGACCTCACTCTGCATATTGTGTTTACTCCTGCTTATCCCAAGAAAGCTCTGAGCTGCATTTAAGCCACACACACGTTTTGATTAAGCATCGATTGCGTGAGACGTTGTGTCTCATCCCCACGTCGGGTCTCCGCCATGCAAGGCGAGTTTCTCCGCCAAGCTCAGCAATTCCAAGTGAGTCCTGTCCTCCGGGCTGCTGCTGACCTGCCCACCCCATTCGACACTAAAAACAGCCCAGGAGAATCAGGAGCCAGACTCGAATAGGTGCCTGGTTTCACCCCAGCGTGCTCTACCTCCCCCCACCAGTGACTGTTGGATCCTCCCAACCCTTATTTTTCCATTCAATTTGGGGAGCAGCGGGACAAAAGAGAAAGAAAATGGGGAGCATGAAGCGAGGGCAGCCCAACGTGCACGGCTAAATGTCGGGTTGCACAGGAGAGTTATAATTAAAGCCCAAGATGACAGATAACTATAAAATCAGATTGGTTCCTTTCCACATGGGAGGAAAACACAACGTTGTCATCCAAACCGAGCTTTTTTGCAAATTGAAATTACAGTTTTATTTGGAGCTATTTTTAAAGGTCCATTAATTAAACATCGGAAGCCATGCCAATGCGAAAAACACCATAAAAGGTGGTCGATTTGATGATAACCGAGGACCATCATTAAAAGACGATGTTATCTGAATATCAAATGCTCTAAATCCATGTTTGTTTTTGATTGAAAATAAACAAATCCAGGAGCAAAAAAAAAAAAAAAAAAAAAAAAACAAGAGGGAGAGAAAAAAAAGATATGTGCAAAATGTAATGATAATGGTTGACTTCTAAACAGCCAGGAGAATTATAGTCATCATGTGTGGGAAAAGAACAAACACCTCTTAATTGCATTTCATTATAACGTACCTTTCTCTGCTCTGTTGTATATATTAATTATAAAAATCGTGTTGCAGTGAGGAATGGCTCTACAATAGTTTTTTTTCTCCCCTTCCTCCCTTAATTCTGTCTAAAGTAGGATGGAAGAACAATATCATCTGTCATCTGCAGAAACAGCTTTCAAAGACAAAATCATAAAAAGAATGAAAGGCTATTATATAAAAAGAAAAAAATGCTTTGATTTCACAGATTTTCCACTTATTAATGTTTAAGGTTATCTGTTCTTTTAGAAAAGTATCTTCTCATATTGTTTTGTATGTGTACGTTCCGTTAACATCACTTTCTGATAACTGTATCACATGGCATATGCATTACGTAGATAATTATTAACGGAAGGGGGAGTGGGGGAGGAAGCGAGCATTATTATGGAAAGATGCTATGCAGGACTTGAAGAATCTTATAAGAGGAAGCAAAGTAAGAGAGTGAGGTTAATGCTTCGATAAGAATAGCCAGTTTCTCTCTGTCTCTACAAAGGGCAATGGAGGAGGTCATGAGCTTTCATGATGGTGAGAAAGACACATGTGGGCATTACAAGGACTTTCAGGCCACGGGCGTTTGGAGATGATGCAAAGGGGTAAGCCAAAACAGAATTCAGGATTCTGCTTGAACAGAAATCTGAAACAGGGGAGGCCCATCTATTCGGCAAGGGTTCAGGGTTGACTCTGGAGAGAACTAGGGACCTCAGCTGGGCTTTTAGGGAATGTATATGCATAAATGCAGCTTTTGGGGGGAGGTCCATGATGTACCAGATCCTCGGCTGAATCTGTAACCCAGAAAGTCTTAAGAACTGCTGCGCTAGGCCCTCGGCACGCGGTGTGTAGTCCGTGGACCAGCGGCGCTGGGGTCACCTGGGAGCTTCTTGGAAATGCAGAGTCTCGGGTCCCACTTCAGACCTGCAGAATCAGAACCAGCATTTCAGCAAGCTCTCCAGGTGACCAGTGTGGGCTTTATGCGATGTGCTGATTTCGGTGGCCCGCTCCTGGTGCCGAAGGTCCAGACCTGTGGTTCTCTGTCCACGGCTGTGACCCACACGGGCGCGAGCTCCATCCTGGGCTCTGCCGGTGACTGGCGGCGCGATCGTAGCCTCTTCCTATGAGTGGTGCGAACATTAATTGAGATAACGTGTGCGAAGCATTTAACAGAACGACTTGCACATAGAAAGCATTTAATGACAATTACTATTTCCTGGAGTTTTGTCAGATTCTGGAGATTATTTGTTACGATCGACAAGTCTAGAGCAGTGGTTCTCGACCAGGGGTAATTCTGCCCACCAGGGGACATTGGGCAGCATGGGGAGACGTTTTTGGTCACCCTTTCTTGGGGAGGGAGTGCTACCAGCAAGTAGCAGGTAAAGACCACTAAACATCCTACAGTGAAGAGGACAGTCCCCACAAAAAGGGTCATCTGACACAAAATAGCACTGAAGTTGAAAAACTCTGGACGAAATGCCAGGGCAGGAAAAACTGACTAGGTCGGGTCTTAAGTCATCGTTAGGGACCTATGAGTATTTAAGAGGCTACTTGACACTTTCGCATTGAAATTGGAAAAGCAAGAGAACGGCCACCTCCGACCATGCTGAACATCTGAGTATGGTTCCTAGAGGATTACACCCCTGCGTGGAAGAAAAGCAGTAACTTATCAACCAGTCAAAATACGGGCCCCTCTCACCCCGTCCTGTCACCCACATCTCGGCACCCTGTGTATTTTCTTTGGCGTACCCTCACTGCTTGGGAATTATTGCTCACTTATTATTTTCTGGATCCTTCATTGGAGACCTTTCATTAGTCTATATTCCTCATGCCCAGCCCTGGGCCCAACACACCTGTTCTGTGAGTACATGTACGCCAGGCTCATCTCACAGGTACCGGTGAGACCCACCAGGTAGTTTAAAGCATCTTCTCTCCTGGTCCCTCTGTTTTTTGTTGTTGTTGTTGTTGTTGTTTTGGTTTGTTTTGTTTTGCTTTTTTTTAAGATTTGAGACAAAAGTAGATTAAGACCTTGAGTTAGGGGTTATTTGAGAATTTCATAAGGATTCTCAGAAATGAGATGAGATTAAAAAAAGAAAAAGAAAAAGAAGAAAAACATACATATGTGCTCTGACTTATGAGCCTCAGAGAACATGGCAAAGACAGCAAGCTGGGTACTGGTATGTTTTACGAGAGAGAGAGAGAGACTCTGGGGTCAGACTAAACCGGATCCAAATTAGCATCACCATTTACTAACCAGGTGCCTTTAGCAAGTCACCCAAAGCCTTGGCGCTCTCATCTTTGAAGTGGGACTAATCATTGGAACCTCAAAGGCATTCAGAGAAAGAGAAGAGACCACACAATCATTCAACGAATGTCGACTGTGGGCCTACTGTGTGTAGAGCCCTGGGCGGAGTGCGAACGCATGTCAACCACTTGGCTCTGTGTTCAGCGTGAGTATGTGACACTAGCCACAGTCAAGACGTGTACGTTGACCCTCTCACAGACAGGCGGGGTTCATGAGGCCCCCAGCAGGGATCCCTGCCTTTTGCAGCCCACCACCAAAGAACAATGGTGACCTGATGATCGGCCATCTTGGTGCCCAATGATGTCTGGTTTAGTACAAAGAACCAAAAAAACAGGGTATAAAATAACTGGTCATCAGATTAAAGTGCCCTTTGCCAACTCTTAAAAATGAGGCAGGAAGCACACATCAAAGTCGGCTGGGGAAATAAACTCCTGCTTCAGGAAATGGGAGAGAAGAGTTTGTGAAAGACAGTGAGCGTCACTTTAGCTACGATATCTGCAAAGTCAGCCCAACCCAAACATCCAAGGAACTGGACAGTCGTTTGGGAAACTGGGAAAGTCGATTCAGTGGAATCCTTTTTTAAGGTTAGAAAATTAAAATTACATACATTTATAAAAGATACAAAATAGTCGGTATATAAAACTCCTACACAAAAAAAAAATAGCTCTTTGGTCCAATTGTCCAAGATAAAAATGCAAGAAATAAATAGAATTATATAAGAGTAGTTGAATATTTGCTCTGTTCATTTTTATCCAAAATCTTTAACGCTGCTACAGAGTCTCACCGGTTAAAAAATAATATCTATAATAATAACTAAATACTTTAGTGCTAGATTAATGACTGAGAATTTTCCTATTTTGGAAAAAAATAGTCTAAGAAAGGTCTCAGAAGGGGGGAAATGAAGGAAAACACATTGGAAAAATTAAATATGGCCAGTGGGTAAACTGCAATTACCTAGAGCCTAACAGTTTGAAACAGAATGTTATGCAGATGGTGATTTGCATGCTTAACTATAGAGAAAAGAAGCATGTAGTTTATCTAGGAGGGAAAAGAGGAAAAAATTGTCCTTTGAAAACAAGGATTCACTGGGTAAGTTTTCATCTATTCTCAGACTTGAGTCCTTTTAGTAGACAAAATTCGAGAGGGAGGCTGCTCGCCCACTGAATGTCCAGAGACTCACATATTGGGGTCGGAAGGACCAGCTCCAAATCTCTGCTTTGCCTTTTCCTCACTGTCGGACTTTGGGCAAGATGCTTACCGTGTCTGAGCCTCCATGCTGTCATCTGTAAAATGGAAACAGTATTCCCTATCCATCAGGTCTTTTAGATTAACTTAATTTAAATTTAATTAGATCTGTGTGTACCACACTTAACACCGATAAGTGCACGATGAGTATCTGTTCACTACGGTGTTAACGTCACTATTCTAACAAACTGCTCTCACTCTCCGTTTCGTCCCAGCCCAGGAGCGAGGTCATGGGCAGGATGTTTGGGGTATCTGGATAAAGAGCTATTCTTGGCTTTATCCTCCACGCCAAAACTCCAACTGCCAAGCCCTGAGTTCTCCCCATTGCTAATTGCTGCTCCCCACGCTGTGACAGGCGTGTCTTTCCTGTTTGGTAGTTGATGAATCAATCAAAAGATGCTTTTGTAAAGCAGCGATCTGAGGGCTGCTGAAGTGCCTGATGGAATGTGTGACACTGACAGCTCCCCGGGGGATGAGAAGTGGGACTTGATGTATTTACCACAGGAGGTTCCCGGAGGGGTGGGGGGAGGCCAGATCCCTGACCCCCACCTACCTGGGATGACCACCTAGGAAGATGGGTAGATAGATGCCTACTCAGCCCTGGTGTTAGTTTCCATGGCAATGGCTGTTCTGGGCCAACCTCTCGACAATCCTGTTTCGCTGTCCACACCATTGCTCTGTCCCCACCCTGAGCTGCTTTCCCTCATCTCTCTTTTTCTGCCAGTCACTCCTGCTCAGAACATATGTGTATGCCAGGACACCTCTGTCCTCTACAGGGCAGAGCTAGTTCTCTGAGCAGCAGAATCCTAGCAAGAGCCCAATATCCACTTACACTCTATTGAGCAACTTCTCTGTAGAAAACATTAGGATTTTAAGGTGGAATTTCCAGAATGAATCTGCAATTGGAGGTGACCACGGAGTGCCTACCGGGCGCCAAGCACAGTTCCAGAGGCTGGGCAGGGTGAAGAGTGAGGAGTATAATAAATATTAGCAAGCAACACCCAGACCTCAAGGAGCTCAGAAGCGAGATTGGGAAAATGCACTTGCTTACATCTCAGTAGGATGCTAGAAAAATGAATGAGGGCCAATGAAGGTGTAATCGAAGCCTAGAGCCTTCACCAGGGAGGAGGAAGCCTGATTACGGGGGGGCAGGTGAGGAAGAAAAGGGGGTAGAGGAAGACAAACACCATGGATACACCATTCTTGATCTGGGCACTGCAGAATCAATTTTAATGCACAAAGGAAATGAAGAAACGGCACCCACGGCTAAGGAAACAGCAAGATCAAGGGCACAGAGTCCCAAAGGGTGTCCTGGGTGCTAAGAATGGGAGGGCAATAGCCAGGGGTGGGAAAGACTAATTCTACGGGAGAAGGCAATGGGAAATAAAGCTCATGGGTTAGCTGGCCATCGTACTGAGTACCTAATTGTCTTCTAGACTCTCAAGCAGATCCTGCATCAATGAAGATGAATCTCAGTTCGGATAAATGCCAGGCAGTGCACTAAGCACCTGACACGAATTCACATCACTAGATAAACCAGCTCTGTTACCTGTTAGAGACCCCTGTTTTCTGTTCTGCCGCCTACAGATTTGTCATGTACCAGAATACGCTTCAGACTGGGCAATGGGTGAATGCATGAGCTTTCCACCCCAGCTCCAAACTTCTGTGACACTGGAGAAGTTACCCTGCCCTCCTAATGCTCAGTTTTTTCATCCATAAATTAAAATGCAGTGGCATTAATGGCTGCACATTGTACTTGGGAGGAGTAAACGAGAGACTGCCTGAAAAGTACCTAGCTGTGATAAGCACTCAATAAATGCTTATTATTATTATTATTATTATTATTATTATTATTATTATTATTATTCAACCACCACCAGTTTGCCAAAGGCCGACCTAGCCATCTGGAGGACATAGAGAGATTGAGGAAAAAAACACTCCATTTCATTGGCTTGTTTTCTGCTACCCGGCATGTGTGTCCTTTTTCCCAAGTCATCAGCTACAGGGCCGTGCCTGATCATCTGAACAGTACTTCCAACTCTGAAAGGCCCGCTTATCAACTCTCCACTCAAGGACATCTCCTTCAGGGAGCCTAGCCAACCGCTTCAGTCCACAAAGTTCTTCCCACCTTGCCTTCCCCTTGGGCTGGTCATGATGACGGGCGCTCGTTCAAGAGAAGGGCCGACCATCTGCACCCCCTGAGCCCTCCGAGTGCCGTGGGGTGGGGCCAAGGGTGTCTGCGCGCTGGTCCATGCTGCACCCACACAAACTCACACCCATCCAGTCGGCCACTCTCTCATCCTTTCCTTACCCATCTTCCTCCATAAGCTCCAAGTCGGGCTGGATTCTTGCTCCCAAGACCACTTTCTTCTTGAAAACTTTATTGTTCTGACGGAAACCTGCCACAATCCATCTTTCACTGTCTCTTAATTTGTTATCTCCACAATTTAAGATGTTTGGGGTTTAGGGCTTGAAAAAAAATTTTTTTTTCATCAAGTATTTAAATCAATCTCCCTCGTCTTTATTGATAGAAACGCAAGCCCGTTGATTAACTTTTCAATCAAAGCTGCCTACGACATGCACGCTGGCGCAGGCGACGGTGACTGCAGCGTCGGCTGGGACGACAGGAGGCATTTAGCTGACTTCCTCCGTGTCGGTAGCTGTCCCTCTTGAAGCAGAGAAAATTTCAGGGTCGGCCGTAATTTCCTTACTCTGGGTACCTGATGACAAATCTTTTTAACTGAACCTGTTCCCTCAATGCATCTTGGTTTACTGAAATTTCTGATAACACCTACTATGTGCAAAGTTTGAGCCAAGAGCTGCACATATGAACGAGGGGGGCAAATAGTATTGCTTTTTTTCCCTCCTTTTTTTCCCCTTACTTTAAAACATTTGGGAGAGTTGATTAGTATGTAATTTGATTTCTAGGTAGCCCAGTCCAGCTTGGAGGGTGACAGAGAAACAGAGGAAATTTTCCTCCTGGCAGTAGATGGCAGAAAGAGGACCAGAGATGGAGGGATCTCCCCAGTAGAGCATCCTTCCCTCCAAGCTTACTGTCCAACTGAGAAGTGTTTCCACCATTGTGTTTGTCATCAACAGCAACAACAACAAGTCTCTCTTGATTGCAGACTTCCAGAAGGGGAGACTGAGTACTTCTGTGGTGAAGCAAATGGTCCAGAGTGATGTTAGTTCACTGTTCCCCCGGCAAACAGCCGATGTTCTACAGCCAGAAACCTGTCGCCCTCCTGGGGTCTTGGGGGAACTTACTCACCCTTTCTGGGACCCAGCTCTTCCATCAGTCAAATGAGAGGGTTTACTCTGGGCTCCTCCTCTAGGTTACCATGTGACCTTTGGGTCCCCTGAGATATGTTACACTCTGTAAGGCTTCAGTGACAGGGCCCAGGCTCGTTTCGCCCGTTGAGCACCCAGGGCTGGTTCTGGTTGGCATGTGGACGAAGCCAGAGCACGAGGGCAGAGCTGGCAGTGACGCGATCTCCCCTGGGAATGTGGGGATCCAGGAGCAAGTCCTCTAGCTCTACGGGAAACAGTGCCACGCATGCCCCTGAAAGGCACCCAGGGGAGCCTTGCCAGAGCGCGTCATGTTACCTGCCCACCGCGGTGCCAGGAGCCTTTTGTCAAGAAAGGAATGAAGAGCGTCTGATGACAACCCCCAAGTTCTCCTTGGCTCAAGTTTCAATCTTCACCCTGATTTCTATTCTCATCATTTAATTTCCTTCTCACTGGACAGAATTAAACACGAAATACCATTCTCAGGTCTTCCGAAGTCCAATCTCCCCGATGCTTTGTTTCCAACTTACATAAAAGTTTAAATCTCCTCTTCCCCTGCTCAAATTTCCACCAACACAGTCATCGGCAATGAAATTTTTGAAGATAATTAGCATATCAGATATCCGTAATCAGCTAATAATGTATTTCTGGGATTGTGCCGTTCTGGTTAGATGTTATTAATCACAAATATTATTCACGTCATCTGCAATATCCCTGTTGGCAGCTGTTTTTACGCTTGAGGGCTTCCAGCTCAACGTCTCTGGCTATGGACGCCCCCACCCCCACCCCACCGGGAGAGGTGAGGCTGGACCCCGTCTTGTCGAACAGGTCTAACCTTCAGAAGAAACAGCTCCAAGGGAAGTAATTAGCCATTCACACGGAGCTGGCTACAAGGGAAGTGAGAAAATCACCTTCTCTGAACTCACATGAAAAACATAACGTAGTTAATATTCAATAAAGAGATTGGGCAACCTCGCCTCTTTTTTACAGTGTGTTCCGATGTGTCCTTGATCGGGGCTGTTTTGTTTATGATTAATGAATGACTCACCTTGGGCTGTGTTCCGTTCAGTGCATGCCTCATTATGAATTGGAAGAGGTCATTTGTTCTTTGGATTCCAAATAGAAACCTCTTTGTAGAGTCAGAAGTTTAAGAGTTTGATATTGGTACAGAATCAGCACAGAAGGGAACCCCAAGAGTTTGCTTTGGGCTGTTTGTTGTTGTTGTTGTTGTTGCTTCTTTTTAACGTTTGGGATTCTGTAGGTCCTAAAATTAGGTGGCTTGAGCCCAGCTTCCCCGTGGCAGCAGCACTGCCCTGTGGGTGCCAGGAATCAGAGGGGCTTCAGGCTGGTGCGACCCTCCCCCCACCACCAGGGACGAGCTCCCCAAACTCCAAAAGGAGCTTGTGAGGGCGATTAAAAGGCACAAGAACTGATCAAAAGTGAACACAACCTGAGACCCAACTTCCCAGACGGGATCTGACTCTTGCTTACTTTTCACACTGTCCCCCTGACTCTTTTTAAATCATTTTTCCCCTCTTTTCAGTTGTTCCATAGGCTCCCTAGTCATTTAATTTCACTCGTATGTAAACGAGTCAGAATAAGCAGGAGTTGGCAAAGCAGGTGCTTTTGCCGGACCCTAAAAACCCAAATTCGATGCAGAAGGTCATGAGTGAGAAAAAATAAAACGGTAAGCCTGCTGGTTGTCATATGGTTTCTGATACGTAAAACGTGCTGATGAGGAAATACGTGTGTGTGTCTTTATCTCTCTCTCTCTCACACACACACACACACACACACATGATAGCGTGCATCACAGGAAGAGGGACGGCAGACAGGTGAGAGCATAGATCGTCCGCAGGAGCAGATCTTGTGCTTCCATGCAGATGGAAGGCCACCATCTGAACGAGGGACCCCGCGCATGTGCGGAGCCCCCGCCCCCACGCCCAGCAGGCCGCGCGCATGCGCGAGGCCCGTAGCTCCGGCGTGCGCACGCATATGCATCGTTCTCTGTCTACGGGCCCCGCCGGGGCTCGGTTAATGGCCCTTCCCCGGGGTGAGCGTGTTCCCTCGTGCGTTCCCATGTGGGCCTGTCACCCAATAATGAAGCCAGGCGCACGAACAGGTCTTAGTCACCTCGCCGACTTTAAGTCACGGGTATTTCTTGATGGGCGAGAGAAACCGTGTCCTTTGATCACAACCCGTGAGACGGGATTAAACAACAGCCAGCCTCGGGGACCCGAGCGTGGGTCCCGGCCCCGTCGTTAAACAGACGTGCGCCTTTGGGGAGGCCGCCGCCCCACGCTGGGCTTCAGGGCCACACTGCTCTACACAGGGCGGGGTGGGGGGCTTTGAGATAGATGGCCTGGGAATTGCTCCCTGCCGTCCATGTTCCATTTTTTTTTTTTCTGAGATAATGTCCCTCTCGCCAGCGTTCAATGATTCTGGGCAGAAACAGGTATCTGAAGAGCTGGTGTGAGGCAGGGAGCACCCCCGTCTTGCCGTCTTGCAGGTGAAGCTCAGAAGGTCAATGTCTTGTCTGTTTCCATGACCCCTGTTCCCCCCGTAGACGTGACAGAGCAAGCTGGACTCTCCCTCCATCCTCCTGGCCTTGATGACTGCCACCATCGAGGGCCCTCACGACGGAGCAGCAGACTGGTCACCTCGACGACTAACGAATGAACAGATACATGTTTGTTTGTTTGTTTTTAAACTAGAATAGGGATCTCTTTTATCTTCTGACTTAGACATTGGAACTATAACTGGACTTGTATCATCGCTAAGGAAAACCCCAGGCGTATCTCCTTACCCGTATTTTAACACAACTTGGCGATTTCCAAAAACGTGGTGAACTTGCTTATTTCCGAGAAACCCCAAGCTGGAGGGCCTGGGCATTTCTCTTCTTCTTCTTTTTTATATGAGGGTTCAGTGTATAAGATTGTGATGATGTTGATCTCACCCGCTTAACACACAGAGAAGCAGCTTTCTCCTGAACGCCATCTCCCCTGTGGAGATGGCGGTGGAGATGGCGGTGGAGATGGCATGATTCGCGTGGACCACCCATCGTACGAGAGAGAAGACAAAACTCGGCCTACTCCCAGATCAGGACGAGGGTGCGGGGGTGAGAGGCAGGGACGCCTCCATCTGAGCTGGGCAGTGTCCACAGAGGGCGCTCGCTGCGTTTTCCAGTCTGCGTTTACCATGCTTCGGCTTTTGTTCATAACACTCCACTTTTCTCTCGTGCAATCAAACCGCTCTCTTCTCCGTTCGTGGAGTTCTGCTCGAATAACTGCACCTTCAAGCGCCAAGGGCGTCCTGCAGCCTAGACCTAGCCGGTTGAGCAGGGCACAGCCCTCTGTCCTGAGAGAGAGACTCAGAGAGTGTCTTAGTCTGGCCTGGCTGCTATGACAAAGCAGCACGAACCACCTGGCTTACCAACAACAAGCATCTATTCCTCATCGTTCTGGAGGCTGGACGTCTAAGATCGGGGTGCCAGCACGATCGGTTTCCGGCGAGGACCCCCTTCCGGGCGGTGGACTGCTCAGGTCTCCTTGTGTCCTCACATGGGGAAGCGCAGAGAGAGGACATAAGCCCTCTGGCGACCCTAATCAGGGCACGTTCCATTCAGGGCTCCACTGGTGTGACCTCAGCTAATTTAAAATACCCCCCAAAGCCCCTCCGCCCCTGCTCTTAATGCCATTACATGGGGGGGCAGGGGGTGACCTATGAATTTTGGGAGACGCAAACATTCAGTCCATAACAGAGAGATGGTACAATTAAGAGGAACTAAAGAGAATTATCCATGGACCTTTGCTAGAACTATCGAGAAGAAATACTCTCTTTCTCCCGGGGTGCTAGGCTCGCTGGGTATAACATAACCTGCATCTTCTGTTGCTGGCTGTTAGTGAGGCAGCCCAGCTGAGGACAGAACCTGGGAAAACAAAGGGAAGGGAAGCAAAAAGTGGAGGGAGGGACGGAAGGAGGGAGGGAATTCTGATGATCCCATTTCAGAATGTGAATCCTGCCTTTATGTATACCAAAATAATTCCTTCCCCCACCCACCCACCCCCGGCCCAGTGTAAGCCAGTTTGAATTCAATTTCTGGTCCCTTGACATGGAAATGCTCCTGAGGGATATCAAAAAATTATAACATGCCTTACTCTTTATGGACCTTTATGGCTGACAAAGCACTTACATGTTTTCTCTTGTTTAACCTTCTCTGTGAAGCTACGACAGAGATAGTGTGATCCCCGTGTTTGCAGAGCAGAACACGGTCTAGCTGAAACCTTGGCGCCTTCCTTGAATTCACTCTGAGTGGTTACTGAGGGCTCGGCGTGTGCCAGATTGTGCCAAGTGCTGGGGATGTAGTGAACAAGCCAGACACCATCACCCCTGTCTTCAGGGCCCTCCCCCAGTCTGGTCAGAGAGAGCAGCGGTGACCACCAACTGAGCAATTCATCGCCAGAGTCCACCTGGGTCCAGGCAATAAAGGAACAGCACAGGAAAGAAAGGCTGGAAGGTCAAAGACAGTCTCTGAAGACTTCACGGTTAAACTGAACTCAACAAGACGAGCCAGGGAGGAGAAAGAGGAAAGAGAACTCTAGGAAGACAGAAGGGCAAGGATGCTGTGGGAGGAAGAAGTGCGGCATGCTGAAGGGACTTGGCGATGCCCAGGACAGCCGGGGCAGGGAGAAGAGGAGGAGAGAGCCACATGACCAGGGAGGGAGGCGGGCAGGGAAGGGCATGGTTAGCCTGTGACCCACGTTAAGAGTTTTGCTCTTCGTGTCTTCTGAAGACACGAAGGGTTTTAAGAAGACCTGACCTTATTTGTATCATAAAGATGACACTCCACAATGTGAAGACTGTATTAGAGAAGCAGGGTGGGTTTAGGAAGACATTCAGTGTGCCTGGCATTGCATGAGGCGCTCAGAGAATATTTCTATATACAGAGCTTAGTCACTTGCCCCAGACCATAGAGCCAATAAGCATCAGAGCCAGATGGGGGTCCCCCAAGTGAGCCCCAAGCGATGCTCCTAACCACCGTGCAATGTGGAACGTAAACTAAATGCACATTTTCCGCAGTAGAATTATTTTTCTTTGATTGCTGGCGATGCGTTAGTGGGCGCGTCCAAACTTTTCCATTCCGTTGCCTCTTCTCCCTAGTTTTGTTTTTGTTTTTTTTAATAATAGTTGCATATTTTCTGAATGCGATTCAAGCAAAAAATCTACTTGCTATTTGTATGGCAAAGTTCAAACGCTCTGTTTTGTGTCATCACTTTTCAAAAATGTATGACCAAGAACAACTTAGCAAATTCCAGAAACCTTTGAACTTCAGTTTGTTTAATATTGTAGTTTATGTTTTCTCTAATTGGTCCCGAACCATTTGTACCTTGGATTATTAATCTATAACCAAACACGGCTCTGGCTGAGCAAGCCGGTCCCCACTCCCCACTGCCTCAGATGATGATGCTGGGAACATGACCAAATCTATTATCTTTTCTTTGAATTCTGTCAATATATTTATTTCAAATCTTTATTCTGGCTGCTTGCTCCCTTTGTATTTCACAGAAAAATTCCAGATAAAATCAGAACTGCTGTGTCATTCATCAGCAGTAATCAAGGTCTGACTCAGGAGGGGAGTTCAAAAACATTTTTTTTCTTTCCACACTCGAATACAAAAAAAAAAAAAAAAGCCAAAAACTCAAAATTGTTGGCCACAGCTGTCAGCCTGTATATTTGTATATTCATGTATGTAAATGTATTATACTATCTGGCTGCCCTTGTAGTGGATTTGCGTTTTATAAATTAATTGACACTCGTGGAGGCTAATATAGGCAAGCTACAACTGGAGGGGATTCTGGGAAATTAGTTCCCAGATGACAGGGGCTGAGTGTCTATACAGCATGTCCACAGGGAGGGTAAGCCAGGCTCTGAGAAAACCCCTTAGGAGCTCTGTGCACCTACCCCCCTGCACTTCCTCACCTAACTTAGACACCAGCAGTGTAGACCTCATGAGGGTTCATTCTGGAATTAGCTGGTGAGTATTTATGGAGCACCTACTGCATGCCAGGCACTTTCCCAGGGATATAGGTCCACCGTTGTGGGGTCGGCATCTTCATGACAACAAGACAGGACAACAAGCCGATGCATCAGTAAGGTCATTTCAAACCGCGAGGACTCTATGACACAGGTGAGACCAAGTGATGGAGAGAGAAGCAGATTTGAGATAGGTCTGCAGATAGATTGTCTGACTGAAGTGTTGATGCTTGAACTTGGCCGTTGATAAGAAGGAAGAACCAGCCATAGGAAGATCCAGGGGAGAGAAGACCACGTACACAGAAGAGACTGTCAAGTCCTCTCTGTGAAATGAAAAAGGCTGCAGCCTTGAAGCAGAGTGGGTGGGTAAGAGGGAGTGAGCAGCGAGAGATGATGGGGAGGCAGGCGGAGCCCAAGGTACGTGGGACCTCAGAGACCATGTAAGGATCTGGACCTCCATCTAAGTGGAATGAGAAATCGCTAGGGAGCTTCAAGCGGGGAGTAAATGATCTGATTCACGACGGTAAGTAGAGATTTTCCACCTGCAGTTCCTATGGCACAGGCACCTCAGAGTAAGGGGACCAGATCCAACATGGCTTCCAAAGCGTGGGGAGTGCGTGAGGTGAGCGTTCGAGTGTGTGGGGACCCGGAAGCTCCTCAGCTCTAGTAAACCGGTCCATGTTTGGCTTCTGCCAATAAAAGCCCCCCAAATGCAGCGACCCAAACAAGACACAAGTGTATTTCTCTGGATGGCTCAGGACTCATAGGGCGCCTCGACGGTGTCAGGAACCCAGATGCTCCCTCGTCCTCTTGTCCTGCCAACCCCAACATGCGGCTTCCTCCTTAACCCCTGTGATTGTCGCCACCGGCGACAGGAAGAGGGGATGGGCAAAGGCAGAGAGAACACTTTTTCCCTTAGGGCGACCCTGGGGTCCAAAGCCTCACCTCTAGTCATTTCCCGTTGACTAGAACCTGCTTGCCTGGCCACAGCTGTTTTCAAGAGAAACTGGGAGACGTGTCTTGAGCTGGGCAGCCTTGTGACAAAACTGTTCCTATTACAAAAGGGTATTGGAGGAACAATTCTGGTTTCAGCCATAGCTACCACCCAGTGCAAAAGCAGCTGGAATTAACCTTTAACCCCTGGAGAACCAGCTTCGTTCAAAGAAGACCTGCCCCCAGAGGACTAGGCAATAAAATAAATAATGATCATAAATAATTAATAAAAATAACGAAGTGATTGAGACATCGCCGTATATTGCTGATTCTTCCCTGGAACAATCCTTGCTCTGTACCACATGAAAACAGTGGGTTTTTCTATTTTTAAATGATAACAAACAGATCATTGTCCACCCGCCTCTCGTAGGGTCTGCTCTTGGAGCTGTGTTCCTAGAAATAGAGATAGATTTGCACTGTCGTAGATCCGTTTCTTCATCTGGCCCTCATTCCTCCATCATGCGACTTCAAGTTATCTGATTTGGATGCACGGTGCTCTCTTGCGTAGAAAACAAAATAATTATCAATCACCATCATTGATTCATGACTTTAAAATTATTTAACTCTGTTATAACATCGTCATAACTATGTCAACAAAAGTTGAACCCACGGCCTTCTTTTGTGTGTGTGATATTTTATCATTTTCCTAATCTGTTAAAAAAAATTAGGAGCACCTACTATGTGTGCTTGCTTACTGGGCCGAGGCTGGAAGGCACTCGCCATCTGTGTCTGAATGAGTAGGAGAAGCCGGTGACGGTAAGGTACAAGGAGACCCAGGGATTTGGCAATCCATCCATAGTTTCAGTCAATGTGGACGAAGACCAGAGGAATTCGTTTGTATGGAACTGGAATCAAAGTTGAGAGAGCAACATCCGGGCTGTGCCAGTGACTTCCTGTCAGATCGTAAATCACTCCCACTCTCTGGTACCCTGGCCCCTCATGCGGGACACAGGGGCCGGGCCCTCCTCTTCATGAACATGGCTAGCTGTTCCGAGCCTCTCCATCTTCTCTGCTCAGCTTTCTGTCCACGTAGCCCTTCTTCTACCAGGGATGGACCAAAAGATGAAAGCTTTTTGTCCCTCCTGAGCTAGATGGGTTCGAAGGCCCCTTCCAGCTTTAACTTGTTAGACTCTGATAACGTAAAAAGCAAAGCAAACCAAAAACTTAGGCCGAATACATCCACGAATCTAGTATATGAAACGACAATCTGCCATTTGCAGCATTTGGCCTCGGATTCTGCACAGGAAAGCTTGCTGGCCTGTGCTAATTAAAAAAAGATGAATCATATATTTTGGAATAAATGATGTGCTATTTCTTTCACCTTAAAGCCGGAGGAAGTAGAGAATAGAAATGCAAATGACATGCACACATACTCAGGGACCTTCCTGTTATTTTTATGGCTGAGTCCGGCTCCCGGGGAAATGGAGACGAAGACTCCAAATCTGTATTTCCCAGGAGTTAACTTGAAAAGTGCTTGTGAGCATTACAGAATTGCCACTTTTCATAATAAAATAAAACTCGAGTGTTTCAAGTTAATGGTGAAGGAAGAGTCTCCACATGGGAAAGGAAAGTACAAATTTGCAGCTGCAGCTCTTAGGCTGACAGTCACCTTTTCCTGTGGTTGTGCTACTGTGACCTTCGTGCTGGCCTGGAGTGAGGTGAGGGGGGTGCTACTGCCCACTCCCACTGTCCCCCGCTTTGGCACAAACCCTTCCTCAAATTGCTCAGCGTTAAGATGAGGTGGGAGAAAGAAATGGGAAAAAAAGCGTGGATCATGTTCGGGTGGGCACGTGCTCGCTGTGGGCGGCTCCTCTGACCTGCTCCCAGGCGCCAGCTGCTTCTGCCCCAGAAGCACCATCAAGCACCTGCCCAGAGCTCTTCAGATCAAGGCCAAAGGCAGGCTGGAGTGCCTGCTCCCGCCTGCCCCTGGGATTCCCTCATCAATACGAGTATCTTCCTGGACCAGCGACAACTAGAATGTCCACCTTTTCCAAGAAGCCAAACATACATACCCACAGGGGCTACAGACTGCATGAAAACCCACGTAATTAAGACAGAGGCTATTCAGTAACAGAAATTATGACGTGTTGGAAGCTGCTTTTAAAGAAGCTGTTGTCAGAATAGTGCTCCCCAAACGTCAGTGGATGTGGGGGTCCCCAAGGAGGCAGTTAAAATGCAGATTCTGATTCAGTGGGTCAGGAGTGGAGCACGAGAGCCAGCATTTCTAATGAAAAGGATCAGGATCTGCCACCCCCAAATACGCCACTTTGGTATAAGAATTACTTTAAGCTGAAGGTGTCTGAGTTCCTGAGATCCCTTACCTCCCTAAAAGCAGAGCCTCCCCCAAGACATGATTATTCTAAACCCCTCCCCTAGAATAACTCTAATCTCTTCCGTGAAGGAAAAGTCAGCACCACACCCAGACAGATGTCACGAGACTATCACATCCCCCACATATTCTCCTAAGGGCCTGTTTATTTTCCCAACAATTCACTTGCTTTTCCACAGTGCCCTTCCCGCCTTCTTCCCCTACCAAGGAAGGTATATAGGCCCCAAATTCCAAGCAGCCCTTAGAGTTACTCATCACTGAGCTCTCCCACAAACACATTCTGTGCTTGTAAATTAAATATGTATGCTTTCCTCTCTATTGTCAGGTTAATTTGCAGGCCCTGGATGACTAGACCTGAGAGGGTAGAGAATATAATTTTTACCTCCTACACTAATAAGGGTAACTGGCACACAGGACCTCAATGTACTCTTATTTCAACTTCTTGTGGGTCTATAATTATTTCAGAATAAAAAGCTTAAAAATTGGTTGGTGAATTGCATTGAACAATTGTTTCTTTCATGAGGCGGGGGCGATGGCAGGTAGCAGAGTCTACAGGATGGAAGGCTCCCCACTTCAGAGATGGGGAACCTCCGTGTGTCCCTCCCACTCAGTCTTACGAGACTCTCCTGGCATGAAGGCCCTTGGGGGAACTGCAGCTCTTCCCACGAGTATGTTTACAAACAGACCCGGGTCACCCTGAAAAGAAAAGCAACCGATCGCATCTTTCCAAGACAGTCCAGTTCTTAGAAGGCAAAGCCCATCGCCAGTGCTCATCAGCTTTAGTGAGCAAAACGATGAACTGATAATAAAAATGAACACCAATGCTGAGTCAAGACGGGTAACGGCAGCGGCCTGCAGTGACTCTGTTTGTGGGTGTTGAGCGTGTGTATTTTTAGATAACAACTTCTTCTGCACGTGGTAATTAGGGCCCCAACGGGTTGCGAATTTTTTTTTCTTTTTTTTTTTTCAGAGTTGGCAAGTGGGAAGGGGGAGGCAGCTAAAATTCCCACACATCTGGGGCGAACAGATACCGCACTCCAATTTCCTGCCCTGGCCCTGGTTTCTGGTGGAGTTACTTGCTAAGTAAATGATTGTTAAGACTATGAAGATTCGGTCAATCAAATTAACCCCTTTTGTCCATCGCCTTCCTACCCCCCTTCCCCAACCCAACGGTTCCCTTCATTTGCCTAAACTCGGTGGCTTTTGAAAATGTGTTCAAGCCTGAAGGCCCCAGACTTTCCAGCATTGGCCAAGTGTAACCTGAGCGGGGGAACCCAAGGCCCCCAATTGTTTTGCTAATCAAGATTATTGCCCCATTGAGATGTGGAGGCACAGCCTGGCTGACAAAATTTGTCAGTTTCCCATGAAATAGTTCTGTCAGTTTAGCCCTGGTGCTGGCAACTATTAACATATAAATGAAGTTTCTCCCTCCTCCGCTCCCCCACCCCACCCCTACCCTTCAGCCACCGGGTCCTAATGGATGCAGAGAAAATATAAACACACCCCCACCCTGCCCAGCTCCCATCCCCTCTGTGAGCTTAAATCAAACCAGCTTCTTTTCTCCGAGGGCCTGGGTGATGAGGGTGCAGAAAGAAAGGGGAGGGGGGCAAAGAGGCGCTGATTTGCACAAAACTACTTTTAAAGCATGAAACTGCCAGGCCTTGTCCCCCCGCCCCACCCCAGTGTCAGCAACAGGCGGCTGGCCGGGCCTGCGAAGGTACAAATAAATGGCCGTCTGAATGCCAGGGACAGAGTAGTGAAGTGGAACACAGGGTCTGAAAGAGTCATCGTCGCTCAGGGGTCAGACACCCAAGATCTCTGGCTAGCTTGGCTGCCCGACAGCGGGACAGGGGCCGGGGGGAGCCGTTCAGAGTCCCCCAATGCCGGGTCTCCTCGCACTGGATCCTGGGACGAGTGTGGCCTGGTTGCGCTCGCCTTTCCCTTCCTCCTTGTGAAATCAGGATTGCCTGTCCCCCAGCATGGCTTGGGTTCGAGGCTGAGCTAAAGGAAGGACGGAAATAAAAGCCCTCGCCTTCCTATTTCTCCTGGGATGGAGTTGGAACATGGAGAAGAAGACCGGAGGCTGCATTATTTATATCATATTGTGTTTTATGTATAGTAGTACATGTGTATGTTTGTATCTGTAACCTCAGAACTAGTTCAAAACTGGTCCTATCCCAAGTGGCGAGATACTGAGTCGTTTTCAGAGACAACAAACCAAAACTGTGAGTTAGGAGGCCGGAGCATGTGCAGAGGAGAGGACTGTTGCCCCGGAACCAAAGTCTCGCCCCCTCGCCACTACCCAAACACACACGGAACCGAAGGACCGGGACGTAACCGGAAGTTGAAGACCGGAAGCCTTTCAGAAGTGATGTCCAGGTTCCAGAGGCCTTGGTGCTGACCCCTTACCATAAAGAGCCGAGCACCCAGGCCCCCCAACTCACACTCGCATTGCTGTTCCCCCTAAACCCTTAACAACCCACCCAGAACCCTGGAGGGGGCATTTGGGGTTTTGAGCATTAGCTTCCCATCCTGCTGGGTGGAGCCGGTCATAGTAAAATAGCCCATGTTTCTCACGGCGATTCTCAGCGCTCAGTGTCTGGCGCTGCCAGTGACGGGCGGATGAATTCTCTCTGTTCAGTAACGTGTCACCTCGACCACGATGGTGACATAACACCGAATTTGCAAAACAAAATGAATCAGTGGTGTATCAATGTATTGTACATACGTATATGTGTATACACACATGTATATAATGTCTGAAGCGTTCTGATAAATATAAATTAAAAATATAAGATCCAAAACTGCTATGTACTTATGTATGTATATGGGAAAGTGTGTGTGTGTGTATGTGTGTGTGTGTGTGTGTGTGTGTGTGTGTGTGTGTGTTTCTGCAAGTCAACTACATCAGCCAACTGCTCTACCTTGCTACTGGAAGCAGGGTCCTGCCAGGAGCCTTGTGTGGTTACAGGAACACCCAAGATGATCCCAATAACGGGTTCGTGGGCTTTACAAGGTGATATGTGACGCAGACGGGCCCTTCCAGGAGACAAGCAGATTCCGCTTCTGCGGCTGCTCAGGACAATGCTACGGGACCCCCCCCCCCACCTCCAAATTGCATGTTTCCCCACATCCTGCCTCCTGTTGCCTGATGAGAAAAGACACCTGGCAGGTAGAAGATCCCCCAGGAGGCCCATTGGGTCACATGTGCCTGCCCTCAAGATTATGAATACTTTCCTCTCGGACACAGCTGCTGGGGTGCAGAGACTGTTCGGGGCTCCCCCATCAGAAAGTTCTGGGTTGAAATTCTTTCTTAAAGCCCAGACACCTAGCTGCCAGCCAAACTCTCAGGCTCCTTTACAGAATCAGAAGTCATTTTTAGTTTATTTGATGTGACTTTCCAAGTTTTATTCTGAGAATGTAGAAAAGTAATCTGCAGGAGGTTTTTTTTTTGTTTTTTTTTTAACCATTAAATCTATAGAAATTCGCCTTTCACGATATAATCAATAAAGACTCCAGAATCAGACTGTGTAGTTCCTGCTGTGTGACCATCGGCACATTATCCGGTGTCTCTGTGCTCTACTTTCTTCCTCTAAGGGTGGGCCCTGGTTCCATCAGACTACGATGTCCCGGGAGAAGAGGTAGAGACACAGGTGGTTGCACACAGGAAGAGGCCACGCGAAGGTGCAGAGAGGAGAAGCATCAACTCACACCAAAGAGAAACCAACCCTACAGATGCCTCGGCCTTGGACTTCCAGCCTCCAGAACCGCGAGAAAACAAATTTCTGCTAGTTACGCCACTCATTCTGTGGGCTTGGGTTAGGGGAGCCTGAGATGAGAAGCACAGGCTTACATGGGTGCTTATGTGGGCGCAGGAAAAGGCTTTGTCAGAAAGTCCTTTCTTTCTCCATTTACAGGGTAATTGATACTTAAAAAAACAAACAAACAACAACAACAAAAAAAAAAACCTGAGAGAAATAAGCATGTCTGAGAGATAACCACGCAATTCCTTACCCTAAGGATAACAGCACAGCTAAGCATGGCTAAAATGGACCGGGCACTCACTGGATTGGACACTGTCAGGGCCACACACGCATGGGGAGAGATACTGCTTGACCCTCACGACACATGCAGAGAGAAAATTCTAGAGATGTGAAAACTGCAGCTTGGTGAGATTGATAACCTGCCAAAACACCTCCGGGAAGAAGATGCAGAAACTGCATTCTGAGGTCTCGGGTCTTTCTGCCCCGAACACCAGCGCTCTCAAGCATCTGCTGGCAACGCTGTTTAAAGTCTAGGAACTTCATAAGGGACACTTGGGAGGAGCTTGAGGAGGAGCCGAGCTTCACCCAGAGGACACTGAAAGGTGCTGAGGCATCCAGGAAGGTCCCTTGGCACCCCTGCGGGCCACACTTTCCCAACCTGAATCATTTTCTAAAATAGTTTCATTTTGCAAATGAACTCGGGCTCCCCTGAAAGCAGCCAACTTTGGCAGAGATTAAATAATTAGCATTTCAAAGTGTTCCCATTCATTTTCCCCATTGCCTGGGTGAGAACCATTGCAGGACAAAAATGAGCTTCTCTTTCTTCTGTCTCAGCCCAGGAGGGGTCTTCCCAGAACAAACGCCACCAGCCCCTCACTGCAGTGGGCTCCCCAGAGTCCATCCTGAAAGCTGGTCCCATCCCGCCCGGCCAGCCTCAGCGACGGCTTCATGAGGGATGGCTTGTCACCACCGTGACTCAGTCCTTCCCAAAAGGCCCAGTGGGTCAATGCAAGGACATACATGCCTTACGGGAATGAATGAGAGCGTCATGCTGGTAATTTCGGCACTGGCAGATTACATCTAAATTTAAAAATTCCTTTTTACGAGGCTTAAGAATAGAGCCGGCTCATCCATGCAGTAAGGGAGGGAGGGGACATCTCTGGGGGAGCAGACCTGTGCCGTTGGGTACCACGGCCACTAGTTATATGTAGCTGTTATTGGTCACGTGCAAAGTGGCAGAGGTTGTGCTGTAAGTGTAAAACACGCCGAATCTCAAAGCCTGAGAACAAGAAAAGCAGGTGAAATGTCCCACTATTTTCTACGTCAATTACGTGTTCAGATAATATTTTGGACGTATTGGCTTTAATAGAGTGTATTATAAACATTAACTCCGTTTGCTTATTTCTGCTCTTTGCTGTTGTCTCTTAGGCTTCCTTATTTCTCTAAGTCTTTCTATTTCATCTACTTATTTCACTCTCCGGTACTTGTCACCATCTGAAAGTCTCCCATTGTTCCTAGATTTCTGTCTCTTCTGCAGCAATGTAAGGTTTCAGAGGACAGGGACTCTGCCAACCTAACTTGCTGCTTTACTCTCAGTCCCCAGTGCCAGCCACAAGACAAGTGCCCAATAAGTGTTTCTAGACACACGAAGGAGAAAAGGGAGAGCAGGAAGGAGCTGTCGCAGGAGCATTTTGACCGGCAGCTGGAATGGACCACCAGATGGCTTGTCGGGAAAACATTATTCAAGACCGTGGCAATAGGGACACTGCCACAGAGAAGAGAGATTGAGCTCACCTCCCAATAGTAGGAGGATGAATGGGGATTTACAGCCAAGGAACAGGGACAGGGGCCAGCAGGGGGAAAACTACCAAGAGGAGACACCAAGGGTAAGGGGATTCTTGATAAACTGACCCAACAACGGGTGTCTTACGAAGAGCGAGCCAAGGTGGGGAGTGAGGAGTCTGATCATTGTCAGGTGCGAGCACGTATCTCCTGGGGTCGGAGGAATGATCTCGCGTGGTTCTTGCTGAACTTGGGTGGGGCAGGCCAGGGACAGGATGAGTGTCTAGGGTGAAGCCTCATTGGGAAGAGGGTTCAGAGGCGTCTGTCTTCAGTTGGGTCATGGACAGAGTCTTTGTCACTGGCTCTTCTTGAGCATTAAGATGATTGTCAGTAGCATCTTGGTCCACGTGTGCTCCTTGTCCAAATCCCGCAGAAAAATCAAAGATTATTTTTCCAAATTCCCAGGGAAAAAAATCCAAAGATTCACATCGATTGGACTGGCTGAGTCATGCGTACTGTGGCCCAGGAGGTTGGCAAGAGCTGGCTTAGCAGAGCCACGTGGTTCCCCCATAGGTCAGGAAGGAAAGCAGGATCATGCAGAACCTGGAGATTCCAGACAAAACTGCACAGGCTCCCCCCTAAATTCTCAAGGCCTTGGGGCAAGAGCATAAACAGAGCCCCATTATTCATTATAAATCGAGCAAACAAATGGTTACATAAAGTATGTCCTCTCCTCCCTGGAGTTGCCAGATATATATATATATATTAAAAAAAGGCCTGACATTGTATTTGCTGAGTCTGTCCACCCCACTTCTACCCTGACAAACGTATTGTCATAAGGATAAAATCGAGAAATGTTTGCAAAGCTACCTTGTGAGTCCCTCTGATGTCACAAATGAGAGCATTAAAAGAAACAGGAAATGGGGTGGCTCTTTACTTGGAATAAGACTTTATCAGGCAAAAATGGACTTCATCTCCCCATCTGAGAAGAAGGTGTTGAGATAACTCATTAGTCTTCTTCCTCTTAAAACGTCCCCCATGGAGTCCTCACCCGGCAACGCAGGAGGTGCACCTCTGACTCCAGCAGTGGGACAGCCCACAAGCCTTCATGGCCGTCAAGCCCAGCTGCTGTTTGTTTTGAGACAACAAGGTGGAGAGGTGGAAAACCATTTCCCTGGGGCCTGAACGGTGTTAGTCACCAAAGCAAAAGTTCAGGTTATGAGTCATGCTGCGCCAGAGCTGAGAACCCACTAACCCACATGACAGAGACCAGCGGTATTCTTTAACGAGTGTCGTTCTGTGTTTACATTTGTGACACACAGGGCTCGGGGCAGGAGCTCTTGGTGCCCTTGTCTAAGGTCGTCGCTGGTTCTTTTCCTTCTGGATGTATGTAGAGCTGGGCTCCATTCCCCAGCTCCTTTGGGCCATGTTAATTGAATTATGACCAGCGAACGAAAGCTCCTTCTAGGCCTGGCACATAAAAGCCTCCCATACAACCCTGTGCACCTTCTCTCTCACTTCACTATAAATAGAGAGCATTCCAAGACGCTGGAGGCAGACAGGTCAAAGATGGAAGCTTCAGGCCCTGAATGACCACATGGAACAGAGCGTACCTCCAACTTAAGCCTCTGCGATGTTGGTTTTCTCTGTTGTCGCAAACAGTACCACCTTCACTGATACGAGGGCTGAGGAAAAGAAGGACAGAAAAGATGTGTGCTGGTGTCATTGTTAATTCCGACCATAATTTCCTCCAACTAGCTCTGAGCCAAATAGTTAACGGCAGTCATGTGGCACCGCTACCCAGATTCCTGGCTGTGTCATCACAGGTTTTTATGCATTACAAAACACAAAACAATTCCACGCAGAGCCTGTGTAGTTTGTGTAATGTGCCTAACACAGCACTCTGCTCGTGTGACTTGTAGCATTGGCATGCGAAGAATCCGGGGCCTGGGATGGATTTTCCAGCACCTGGATGTCATATTCTAATCAATATGAGTTTAAGCTATGAACTGGAAAACCAATAGTATTATAAGTGGCTATAAAAATGTCAATGTTAGCCCACAGTGAAGAGCTGATGGGTGACACAGCCTGTTTCTCAAGACTCTGTTGGGGCAGCAGCCCATCTTTTTAGGGTGAACATGGAGAAAGCTTCATCCATTTCCGTGGTCTCAACAGACTGGGTTTAGAAGTGTTTGGGGGAGAGGGGAGTGCAGAGGTAAGGGTCTCCTCAAAAGTGGAATTCAACAATGTACAGACTAAACTCCAGAGGGGTGGGGAGCTGGGAATGAGGTCTTCAGCTAGAGGACAATATCAGCAGACAATGGGTGCCAAGTGGTAAAAATCTCGGGAAATATGTACTAATCTGAAGAAAAATCTACAGGGTTAGGCGTTGCAAAAAATGTCAACAAGAGTGTCGACTAGGAAGAAATCCATAAAGCCAACATGTACTAACTGGTCCTATTTGTGGGGATTTTAATGCTCTATCTTTTTTAGATAGAATTAAGTCTTTTTTTCTTGCTTACAAGATGACGCCGACCACACACAGCCCACTGACATGTAACGGAGCGTCAGCATCGTCCGGCAGCCTGGAGGCGGGCCCTGCCAGGTCAGCGTGAAGTCCAAAGCGAGGCACCATCGCCCTTTCTGTTTTCAATCCCGTCCGATCTTGATACGTGTCTAAAAATTCCGTCAGCAAAGAGTTAAACGTGAGACTGTAAAAAAATGATAGAAACAATATGAGATCTAACATCTCAGCGGTTGCCAAAACTAGCAAATAATCAAAATCTGACCACAAAACCTCTCCAGACACACAATGGCACCGATGCCAGCTGAGGAACAAAGCCGCCCAACGTGTTTCTTAAATCCCTCGCGTCGCCCACTCATCTCCCGACCAAATGTTGGCAGCAGACGGGCGCACAGCATTTCGAGTGGTAAAAGGGTTTGGAGATGAACTGGAGCAGAAATTCTCCATGTGGGGGGAGGGTAAGACATCACTTCCCCTCCTCCCCCAACCCCCGAGAGACGGGTGCATAGCAGAATCTGGGGAAATGGGTGTTAAAAGAATATTTGCTGTAACTGTAGACCGTTGGGCAGGAGAGTGGTTTTGCTTTCTTAGAACAAAACATACAAAGAAACACTGAAAATCCCCTCGGCTGGTGGGGGAAAAGTAGACCAGGGTGGTGCCACAGGACCACCACAGGTGAAGAGACGTGATCTGTACGACGTACTCTGTCGACAGGAAACGTTGGTTAAGGCTGACAAAGGCAGATAAAAAGTTACCTCCTCTTTTTCCATATTTAATCATTCACTCCCCTTGCATCTGATTCAGCCAATGACGCTTGGGAGGTGTGGAGAAGACAGGGCTGCACACGGCCCCACCTCAGTCTCCCATATTCCAACTCAGGAGACTCCCACGTAACCAGAAAATGGACAGGGGCCAGGTTAGTCCTATAAAGATACGCAACTCATCCTATGAGAGACAAGACCCAATCCAAGGTGTCACCGAGGAAGATTTGCCCGAAAAGGTCACACCTCGCCAACACCCTCACTGCCATCGATCGGATCCAGACTGTATTTCATGCCAGCTGGGCAACACGAAGAATATACATTAAAATCCCCACAAGTAAGACCATTTGCACGCTCTGGCTTCATAAATTTATTCTCAATTCTGATGTTCTCCTGGACCCCCCACCCCCACCCCTACGTAGTGATGTGGGTCCCTCTGAAGTTTTCCATTGCGCTTATTGTTTTATTGCTGGAAAGGTTTTCTTTTTTGCATTAAAAGATTTAGAATTTACACCTGACCATGTATCCTAAGGCTCACCCAGCCTTCTCTTCCGGAAGTTAACATCCTTTTCCGGTAGTCTGTCCTCCCCTAAGTGGTCCCCTCCATGGGCAGGGAGATGTCAGGGCTCCTTGTGACTCTGGAGGGTCAGCCCCGCCCACAGATGGCTGAGACTATCTACAGCGAACACCCAGCGGTGAAAAGCTTCACTAAACATAACCGTTAGTGATTGGACCTGGGCTGAGCTTTAGCCTAAGTCTGGCCTGGAAGAAGACTTGGATAGGCAAATAGTATAAATTAATAGATTCTCTATTATCTACAGTTTAGTAAAATAATATGATTCTAGAATTATATCGTGATTAACACAGAGCTGGCTTTCACATCGATGCCTGGGACGGCACCCAGTAACCAGTACTCGGTTCCCAGTAGCCAGCCTGGCACAGAGCAGGAACTGAATTAATTCACTGAATAACTGAATGGAGAGAACCGATATGGGCTGAAGCTTTTTCAAAAAATTAAAACATGAAAAAAACATTTAACACTAAAATTAGCGACGGAAAAATTTTAAAACCTCTTTGGTTTCAGAAAAAGCCTAAAAAGTTAATAGATACTTTAAATCAATGTTCAGAAATGTCATTAAATAGAAAATGGCAGTTGATAAAATATTTATTTTATTAACATGTGCTGCAGTTAATGGTGATTGCTACTTATTTATAAGGCAAGAAAAAAAACTCTATAAAGTAACTTAAGCACATTGATTTTTTGAGGGCCAACCATGTTCCTGAAAATGGCGGAAATAACTTTTGCTGGGTCACACTATATGTCATTAGTCTGTTTATTTCCTTTCTAGTACTTACCACCGTTAGAAATTATTCTGCTTATTTGATTATTTCCGTTCCCTACTGCACGCAAGCATGCACACACACACACCCCATTCTGAGAGTGAACCCCATAAACATAGCAACGTGGTCAGTCCTAGTCTCCCCTTTTTTTCCAGCCCCGAGTGCAGGCAGGTCTGCCACACTATCCATATAAATATTTGCTAAACGACCGAATTAACACCTTGCTGACTGCCAGTGGATTAAAGCATGACTTCACTTAATGTGAATAATTTAAAAGCCGGGGTCTTCAAAGCAAAAACTTGAAGAACATCCCCTACCCCACCCTGTCTCTCAACCTTTCTCATTTTTAGAAACAGCATGCTTAATCCTCTGAGGGGTCCTAATTTCGTGGGACTTCCCCTCCCCCAACACGGGAAGTCAGAGCTTCAGCAAACTCAGCCTAAGGCTCAATGATGGCTTAAGGAAGTGGGGTCGGGGAGCATGGCCGTCCCTCTGAGCAATGCCCCCAGGGGGGTACCCTACACACCTTGCAGTTCCAGCACGTGAAACCCTGTGCAGTTAATAAGTGAGACACGACTAGACTTTAATCTCAAGTGGCATTTTCCTCTGAGGTCCCCCTCAGTCTTAAGTGGAGCCACAGATAACAGGAAGAAAATAGCAGGAAACAGCGTAAAAACAGGGAGACCGCCCTGGGTAACAGCTCAGGGGGTGAAAAAATAATAATAAATTTTTGGCATTCATCTTAAATTACCTAAGACTTCAAATTCAAGCTCAATTTGCTGCAGGAATTGTATCCAAATCTGGGATAACTCCATTCCTTTTATTTGGGTTCGATTTTTTTTTTCCTTCTGGTTTTTATTTTTAGCAGTGCTTCAATTATGTTAAGATGATAATCACCATCAGACTTTTTTGATTCCGAATATGTAGAACCAGGCCAACAGCTCTCTTTTTCAAAGTCTTCAAGAACCCAAACTTTCACAGCCCCACATTCGACTCCCAAAACATTAACTCTAATTAAGCGAATCAAACCCATACTCGGCCGTAAGAATAAAGAGGGCTGCTGAACAAGCCGAGTCTATGAGAAACAGATATTATACCATGAAAATAAAATGAATTCTCCAGACTTCTGTAACTACTGTTCCGCTAAACGACACTTATTTTTTGAATGAGCTTGGATATCTTTTTCATTTCATAGACCAAGAAGTTGCCATGAGAGGATGAATTGCTTCCTCTAGGCTGACCTCATTCATATTTCCTACCAAGAGCCGATCCCACAAGGACTGCAATGGAGCATAATCCAATTACAAGTTTTATTTCAGAATAGAACACGATCCTCTGCACTCGAGAACTAAATGTGCTCCGAAGTTGGCTAAAAACGCAGAGCCACCCACCTGCATGGATCAGGAAAGGCTACCCACAGGCTGGTGTGGAGGAACTAGCTTCTGAGATTTAGAAAAATGGAACTATCAGTCCGCAGTGTCCTCTTAGCCACAGCCTTAGCCTTAGGGGTCAGATGTCATCCTGAACCAGGGAGGTAAGTGCTGGCCTCGGACCATCCCCCTCACTTCTCATCTTTTACAAACCTCGTCTCTCTCACCTGCATGTTTTATGATGTTATTTTCATAGGAGCCTTATGGCTTTTTTATCTGCCTCTCCTTTCTTGCTCCCTCATCTCTGGCCATATTTAAAGCTCCTTTCTATGCTATTTTTCAACTGTACACCCTTGATCCAAAGGAATGTCTTTTTTCTCATTGGAAAGTAGTCTAGGAAAAGACTGGCACTCAGCTTGGCCAAGGATTTCTATGGTTGGTTCTTCCTGAATCTTTCTTTTGGTTCGTGAAAAAAGCAAATCATATTATTTGTGTTTGGTCTCCCATCCAGGATTGCTATGGAGGTGAAACAAAATGCTTTATGAGATGTAGGGCTTTATGCAAGACTGACAAGCTAGCACAGCTCCGTATTCTGGAGGAGCCCCAAGAAGACGCAGCCCGGAAGCAAAGTGGATAGCACCTCCTGGAGTTGTGCAGAATATGATTGCATGCAGCAAATCTGGCATGAGACTAATGTGTCATCCTTATGGATGTATCCAGGAGAATAAGGGGCAAGGACACCAAAGGAAGACGAGTGACAGAAGAAGGCAAAAGTACAGAAAGGCAAGATAGTGTCTGAGACAAGAGGCTGGTGATGAGGAGCAATGCCCATAATCGTGTGTGTGTGTGTGTGTCCATAGGAAAAGATCGAGAAGGATATACAGACACTCTTAATAAGCGCTACATCAAGACTGGATCGTAGGTACTCCTACATGTGATGCGATTTTCCTTCTGCGGTCTTCCTCCCAAGAACCCATAAACCTTGCTGAATCGTGAGAAACCATCGAATTCCAATAGAGGGGCATCTTAGGATGGATCCAACTAGCGCTCCTCAAAACCATCGAGGTCATCAAAAACAAGTGACGTCTGAGAAACGGTCACAGCCGAGAGGAGCCTCAGGAGACGTGACAACTGAAATGTAAAGTGATGTCCTAGCGGGGATCTTGGAACCAAAACAAGAATATTGGATAGAAACGAAGCAAATCTGAAAAAGCATGGACTTTAGTTGGTACGCATGAAACAACACTGATTTGTTAAAGGGATTCATGGGAATTCTGTATTACCTAGCAATGTTTCCATAAATCCAAAACTGTTTTAAAATAGAAAGTTTATTTTAACAACGACAAAGAGCATTTCCACTGTGAGGAGATGCTCTAGCTGCAAATATCGTCGAGACAGAGAAAAGAACCTAGAGTTAGGGGGGAAAAAAAGAAATCTTGTTGACATCATCAAAGCTCTTTGGGTCCAACTATCCTGGACCAGATGCCTGCTTCAATTCTCAGTTACGTGAGCCCATACTTGGCCATTTTCCTTAAGCTGCTTTGAGTTGAGCTTCTAATAATAAATCGAGTCTTAACAACTGGCAAACTGTCCCAAGCCCCTGCCACCAGATGGTGGTCCCTCACATGGGAAGCCGTGCCTCACTCATCCGTGTAATTCCCGCGGCCTTCCACTGAATGGCACATGTGGGTGTAGACCGAGAGTTGTGTTTGGGGATGTATAAGCCCTTCGGGGGGGATGTTGGTTTCCATATACACACAGCCAGCCCACAGAGGAAGTTGTAATTTATGTTTCAGAGTCATCCTCAGAAGATCACAGATAACATGTGTTTCGAAAAGTACTATTTGGGAAAATCTGAGCCCTCGGGAAGAAGGAGAGCTTAAAATTAGGAGCAGCACTATATCGTGGATGAAGCCTTTTCGAAGGATCATTTCAAGCTCTCTGAATCTCCTTTCCTTCTTCTGTAGCATGGGAGGATGCTAGCAACTCCCTCTTCTGCCCTGGGATCTAGTGAAATCATGCACACAGCAGCAGTAGGCGGTGTTTTAGAGCAAATCGTGCAGCGCCAAGCAAAAAGCAGACCTTGGTATCGTACGCTCCTAGCTGAAAACACCCCGTGGAGACTGAACACGCCCAGCTGGACAAGATTAGTGGATTACACGGCTGCAATTGTCATGTTCTTTGTGAACAGTGTGACCCGTGGGACGTGGCGGTCCTTCCCGCGGAACTGAGCTTGTAGAAAGGAAGACGGGAAATAAATGTGTGCGCAATAAATAGAAAAATAACATAACACCTTTTCAGATAGTCTTACGCAGAAAATAAAGCAAGATCGATGGATCAATAAACACAGGCAGAACATGAAGCGATGTTGTAGAGGGTGAGTGACACTGGGCTGGGGAAGGGAAGACGTCTCCAAGGAAAGGACTTGAGTGGAGACCCGAATCACCCCCAAGGAGCCAGCCACGTGATGACTGGGGCAGGGCGTTCGCACAGAGAAGTCAACAAATGCAGGACCCAGAAGGTGGCAATCGGCCCGGGGACTCGAACGGCGAACCCTGTGGGTGACGATGGTGAGTAAGGAGACGGAGGCAGGAGATGACATCCGAGAGCAGGAGCTCAGCTCGCAGGACATGGTGAGGAACTGGGCCTTCGTTCTAGGCCCGTGGGAGGCCATGAGACACTCCGCCTACAAAATCACATCTCTCTCCTCGTTTAGGTGGTCACCAAACCTTGTTTATTCTCTCCCTTAAAAATCTCTCAAGTCACCCCCTTTTACTTCGCCTGTGATGCCTTGGTCCTTTCTTATCTAGACTTTTCCAGGGGGCCTCCTCGGGGCCCTACCTGCCCCAGCCTCTCCCCAAACTCTGTCTATGAGATTGCCACCCAAAATAAAGTCCCCTGCCTACAAATCTCGGCTTGAGCTCCACTGCCCACTGGTTGGGTTCCAATCTAAGCATCTCTCTTACCTTCCTGACACCTTGAGCACACTTCCTACTTCTAAGTCCAATGAACTCCTTGCTTTATATAAAACAATCTTTATATGCGTATATTTATAGATGCTCTTCCACCTCCCAGGAATGCCATTCTCCATCTAGCCAATGTCAGTTCATCCTTTAAGATTTGTTTCAAATTCCACCTCTTCTGAGACACCTTCCCTGATTTCATCCTGCAGAGCTGTATGTGGGCACAGCATTCTGAGCATATATCTTCTGTCACACTTGGCAAGTTGGGCTCCGAATTTTCTGGGCACAAGGCCAATGGCCTCACTCTTGGAAGCCCCCAAGAGCAGAGATCATAACTTGTGTCTCTAAGAGTAGCAGGGCCAAGAGATACCCAAGAAACATTGGACTTCAGAAAGGCATGTCGTGACCCACAGAGACTCTCACACCAAGGAAGGAGGACGTGAGTCATTTCCTATGGCATCTTGAAGTGACCGTGTTTCAAATGATGGCATCCAAGCTGTTCAAGTGCTTATCTGGAATCCAGGCGAGGAGGGGACGCTGTCCCTCTCTCCTGGCATCTCCGGAACCTATCAAGTTAAATCAGCCTAAAACAACAGCTCGGAAGGGACGCGATAATTTGTAACCAGTCATCAGACCAGTTGTCAAGTCGAGCTAATGACAAGGTTACTTGAACAGCACACATCCGGGTAGACAGAGACAAGCATCACACAGATTCACATGGCTGAACGCGGTCGAAAAAAAAAATAAGGGAGTCTACAGCCACACTTAGGATTGGACCCAGGAAGGTCCCCAAATAGATATTCGAGAAAAATCCGAACGAAGCAGGTAATAAAAATAATATGAACTTACACACTCTCAAATTTCCATCTTTTTTTTCTTTTTGATAGCTTACGTAAAATATCACGTAGAACTGAGTGAATGCTTATTGGGAAATTATTATTTATAGTAACGGTTGATATTTACTCAGTAAGAGCCCAGGCAGAAAGATACAAATAATATGTGATATATGAACTCAATATGCTTAAACCTAATAGGGCAGGAAAGAGATGATAAAGGATCTAATTGTTTGAAAAGGATCTGGCCAAACCCTTCTTGTATAGAGGTGAGAACACTGAGGCCCAGATTGAGAAAGGGCTGGACTTATGGTCATTCAGCTTGTTGGCAGCAAGAGAAAGACTAGGTCGTATGTACACAGGTAGCACCACTACCAGGCAGACAGGGCAAAGGGCCTCCAGCAGATTTGGAGAAGCAGCATGAGACCTGCCCAGAAGATGGAGAGATTTATCCTACCAGAATCGGGAAAATACTGCCGGGAGGAGAACGCCCGTGGACGGGGCCTCGAGGGATGGACAAGAATGCAACAAATTTGGAGGAAGGACATTTCAGGGCGAGGGACAGATGAATCAGAGTTCAGGAGAAGCAGAGAGGATGGCTCTGGGCATCCAGAGAAGTGAACCACATGCGACCTGGCCAGGTGACTGAATATATGGAGGCATGCCTTGATTTTCCATCCTGCTAATAAACAGATCATTATAACCATCACCCACTTGAACTTCGTAATTGTCTCCACTTTGGGCCATTATAGTATATTTCTTACTTTCTATCTCATGATATTTTAAAGTATATATCAGATCACACCATTCTCATGGTTAAAATTTCAAATGGGTTCTTACAGTGCTTAGAATGAAGTCCTCATTCCATTTCATTGCCTACAATGCTCAGTGTAATATGCTATCGTCAAGCCTGGACCTTTGTACAAACGCCTCCTCACTCCTTACATCGCATCCCCTCCACGCCTCCTTTCTGCTCCTCAGATATGCAAAGCTGCTTCTCATCTTGGGGCCTTTGCACTCTCTCTTCTTTCCTCTGCACAGAAACTCTTACTTACAGACCTGTACATGTCTGGCTCCTTCTGAGTTCAGTTCCAATATCACCTGTTCAATGAAGCCATCTCCCCACTCCCATGTTCTCCAACTTCTTTCTCACATGCCAGTCTCTCCGTGTGCCCTTCCTCTGTTCTCTTTCCCTCTTGCAGCTCATCAGGCTGTCGCTCGACCCCATTAACCATTTCAGGAGAATGCGTTGTTCAACAAGAGGTCCTGGGGACATCGATTATCCACATGGAATAAGAAATTAAAATCAGATCCCTACCTCATATCACACACCGAATCAATTCCAGGTACATCGACCACTTAAATGTCAAAAGCAAACCTTTAAAGCCTTTTGAAGAAAAACATGAGAAAATGCCTTAACGATTGCTGGGAAACAATTTCTTACAATGACAACGACAACAAAAACAAATAATAACACCATGGAGTGGAAGGTGAACAAACATGACTGTATTAAAATTAAGAACTTTTGTTCATAATAAAATAATGTAGAGGGTTGGGGGCCGGGGGAGGAATTCCACAAACAGGGAGAATACATTGTCTAGACAATTGATCAAGAATTAATCAACACAATCCCAGTATTTAGAATATTTTTAAAATTCTTGAAAAATAAGGAGAAAAAAAAGGAACAATTCCATAGAAAATAGGCCAACCACCTGGACATGAACTTGAGAGAAGAGGAAACATGAGTAGCCGAGCAAGGATGGTCCTCATGCTCAACCTTAGCGACACATAGGAAAAGGGAAATGAATACCGTAGTGAAAACGGGTTTACACCCCCCGAGACTGCCACAGTGTTAATAAAGTCTGGAAATATTGAGTTTCAATGAGGATCGGAGGTGGCAGAAACTCAAGCATCAATGTGGGGGTTAAGTATCAATAACCACGTTGGGAAAACAATATGGCATCATCTCTCAAAGTGAGGAAGGTACATACGGCAAGACCTAAAAATCCAACTCTTGGTCTCTGTGTAGAGAGACTCAGGCACATATATTCCAGATGAATACAGGGAACGGTTTTGTTTAAAGTTACCCAAACAGGAACTGACCTAATGCCCATACCCAGAAGAACAGGTAGATAAATGATGGAATGCTCACAAAATAACGACACAGCAGCAAAAACGAACAAGTGACAGCCACACGCCTCAGTGAAGACGGACTCTAGAACATAAACTTGAATCGAACACAAATTGCATGCAAACTAACGCTGCTTTGGTAAAATCCGGAGCAAAGAAAAGCAAACACTTATATTGTTGAGAAATACATTCATATGTGGCAGAATTATAAAGAAAAAAATTTTTTTTTCAGAATCGGAATAAAAGGATGTCAGGGATGCCCATCCCAATGATATGAAAGTGAGTAGGGTCGTGATGCAGAAGACTGGCCGTGAGGTGACGGGCCCACCTGGGTGACGGGCCCCACGGGCCCACAGGTACTCGCTACTCGTGCATTTGCTTGCGATTTCCCGCCAGTAAAACGATCGGCTTGGGTATAAGCGAGCATGTGTGAGTGTGCATATATCTTGGTTACTTCTGTGGGCGTGGGGAGGCAGGGGGATGCGCCTGGAGGAGACTGGAGCCAGACTGAGTTCTGGAGTGCTGTGAGCCTGTTTATTATTATTATTATTATTATTATTATTATTATTATTATTATTATTATCATCATCATCATCATTAGGCTTAACCACCTAAACAGGTATTACGTATAGCGCGTATGTAACATCTACTTTATAATAAAAATAGGAGTCAAAGCAAGAGTGTGAGCTGATTGGGCCCAGCCATCTGCACCTAAACTTTAGACAACTATAGTTCCCCACCCCAGACACCCCCACACACACACACTTCTACAGGTAAGAAAACTGAGTCTCAAAATGGCTACGCGTCTGGTCCAGCACAGCTGCAAAAGGCTCGCAAGACTGGGTGGGAGATGAGGAAATGCACAGAGGGACGGGAGCTGGGGAACCAGAGCTCTGGCTCAGGGCTTGGCTCAGTCTCAGAAGAGGGTCATTTGGGACACGGATTACAGTCATGTCACCCAAGGCCGTCAGGACACGTGGCCACTGCAGCCTCACCTGTGGGCAGCATCCCTACATGGGTCAGCTCCATTCTGCTTGCTTTCTGGACGTGGACCCAAATCCTCCAGCCCACAGGTGGGTCTGCAAGCGCGTCCCAAGGGTGGGAACCAGCGAGCAGGTGGAGAGAGCCAAGAAAACGTGCAACAAAGCCCTGCTCGTAGCGGGCGGGCGACCGGCTTTGTTTACGGAGGAGACGACACACACACACACACACACATACACACACACACACACACGCACGCACACACACGTGATGATGTCGCCAGCGCCGCACCCCGCGGCCCGCTGCCCCGGGAGCGGCCGCCGCACAGCCGTCGCCGGGGCCTGCGCAGAGCGCCCTGGCTTCCTCGCCCTTCCTCCCTGGCGTTTAATCGCGCTCACAAAGGCCCACCCCACCGCCCCGAAGCATCTCACTGGCAGCCACAAAAGCAAAGGAACTCCAGGTTGCAGCCACGACTCGGCCCCCACCCTCGGCCATTGTGCCCGGCCGTGGCAGCGGCCTCAGCACCGTCGGGGGCCTTCCATATCTCATACATGCGGCAAAGTGGGGGAACAATGTGACAAATTATGAACAAGCTCCGAGACCAGCCTGTGGAATGCTTCCCTTTGTGCGTCCCCGTCACGTGTCAGCTGGGCTGCTGGGCCGAGGGCGGGACACGGGGGTGGGGACATCCCAGCCGCGGGAGGCCAGCCCGGCTCGCTGGAACGCTTTCCACACTTGGGAATGCTGACCCTTCTCGGCTTACACGGTGGCACTCCATCTTTATTTGCAAAAAACAAAACAAAAAAACAAACAAAAAAAACAACAAAAATAACTCCTTTTACTAGTAGAATACATAGAAAAAAGTGACATCTCATTGTTTTAAGTTGGTAGTAGGCGCAATACTATGTCAGCACACTGTTCTCTCCCTAAATATCAGAGCAAGTATTTGTGTATTTGGGCAGTTGATACAATTTGTGTTTCAGTGAGACTCTGAACGTTGACCTGGGATGCACGCCTCAGGCTTTTTCCTGCAGCCAGTAGCGGGTACCTCAGGGGGCTGTGCACCTCGAAAGACAGAACTGAACAGCACACAGGGCCGGAGTTGCTGGAGGAAGCCCCCACAGCACGCACTGTCACCAACCGTGGGGTTACAGGAGCTCTACGACTCGTCTCATGCGTGCTTCTGAGCGAAGTCGGGGTGTCCTGTGTCAGAAGCGGGAAGGGTGACCCCCAGAACAGCTGCTCTCGCTGGGAACCAGAGCCACACGCTCGGTAAAGGGGGCAGCCGTCATCAGAGGCAGACGATTCAAATCCTGGTGGGAGCTGGGACCATCGAGACGCGCAGCTGTGCAGGACGGTGCCAGGGACCGGCGGTAGAGGCTGCAGGCGAGGGGAGGGGCTCCACATGGACCTGCGGGGACGGTGGCATGTGGAGGCAGGAGAGGAAAGGGCGGGCAGCCCAGAAGTCTCAGCGAGGGCGACAGCTGTTTCCCGGTCTTCTCTATGACTACGGCAGCCATCGCGAATCAATCATCACTAAGCAGTCATCACTAATCAATGTGGCCACTCCCCGCCCCAGGCTTCGAGAACCCTCCTCGGCTTGGCCCGGCCCGGCCTGGCATTCCGGGTCATCGTTACCAACTGTTCAGCATTCGTTCGTAAAATAAAATGCTTTGTCCTTCTGAGTGAGGGGAAGTGACATCAATAAACACGTGTGGCTGGGAGGATACACGAGAGCCGCAGGTCATGAGTGAAGGTTTCCTGCTGGCCGTGAGTGGCAGAGGCAGACGGCAGGTTAGGGGAGGCCTTACCTGCCGCCCCGTCTCTGAGCATTGAGTCGGAAGGAAAAGGGGGCCGAGTTAGAAGTGGTCCCCCTATATTTCTGATAAATTCCCATTTGTTTTAAGTGGAATGAGGCGAGCTGTCACTGGTGAGCTGTTTACGAAGGATGATATTCATGTCAGCATGCTTTTGAGATGATGGCAAATATGTTACTGTAAGAACATTACGTCACAACCCAACTGCGTTTGTAGTACCCTTGGCCCAAAGCCAGCAGGAGGCATGGACAGGTAGACAGGGAAATGTTCCCTGAAGGGGAATTTAACACCCCACTTCCTGCTCTGCAGAAGAAGGGGGGCTGGTTTTTTCCTTCCAGGGTCTGCTGTCCGGCTCTGCCTATATGTGGGAGCTGCCGAGAGCTTTGGCCTCCCTCCACGGGCTAGCACATCACAGGGCACAGGCCGAGGCTTGGGATATGATGTAGAATCGCACGGGGCTGGACCACATCAGAGAAGAAGCCTGCTCCATGAGACAGGACCATTGATTCATGGCCTCCGAGATGCACCCAGCCCACAGGTGCTAATCAGAGGCAGAGACCTCTCCTGGGGCAGCAGAATTTTGCTAACGCTAAAATGCATCCTCCATACTGCACATGGCTCTTTGCCCCTGCCCAGCAAAGCGCTCTGCACGAAAACGTGATAGCTTTGATTTTCTGCAGTCTACACGGCCATATCCACATAAGAAACCAACCCCAAAGTGAGACTTAACCAGCCGAGGCCTGTGGCCTGTGGCCTGTGTGTGTGTGTGTGTGTGTGTCTCCTAGAGTCACCAATTTTGTCAGGCAACTTCCCTCCCGCCCTCCACATTCCAAGGGAGATTATTAATTGTCCCCAGAAGAGAAGCTCAACTCAAAAGGAAGATCCCCCAGTTAATATGCAAATCCCACAAAGGAAGCGGCTGCTTCTCCTGGCTCCCGGGATCAACCAGGGCAAGAAGTGTGAGCTCAGAAGTCACCACTTACAGCAATCACAGCTGCGGCCCCAACCTCGACAATAAACATGTCCTTTTATTTTAAGAAGACAAAGATGGCTTTTTGTGTGTGTGTGTGTGTGTGTGTGTGTGTGTGTGTGTGTGTGTTTAGCTTGAAATGACTAGGTGTGTAAACTTTCCCTTCTTCGGTTCCAAACGGAGGCTTTCGCACTGAATTTTATTTCCCCGACAAGAAAAAGAGAGATCAATGGCCTCCTCATACCACAGAGGGTCCCCCCTCTAAACTACCCCCGCCCCCCCGCCAAGCTCTGGTGCTGCCTGAAGGTCTGGGATAGCACCCCCACCCAGCTAGTCCCAGCCTTCCAGGAATAAATCTCTCACACCTTGTTCCCTTGGGCGGTTCAAAAGCCACTGTCACTGGGGCTCGCCGGTGGCTTTAAAAAAAGGCTATGATTCATATGCAAACGAGAGGAGGATTTTCATGATTTCATAATAAAATGTTGAGACGCTTTGATCTGCAGTTGTAAGGAGGTGGGTAACAGAGCCTCGGAAACAGACAGATATTTGTGTAAGCATCCTTTATGTGTTGCCAGTGCCGAATAATAACATATCAAAGCCCCAACTTACCTCATGTGCCTGGTACAGCCAAGGCACACATACAGGGGAACAATGACATTGCTATTACTCACTCTCGGAGAGCCAGCGACATCACTGTATCCTTTATAATTGCTGGCAAGAAGATTAATGTTTTGTGAAATATCGGAGCGGGGTCACGCGGGGGCTCGCGGGCCTGTCTAAACTTCCAGTCTTTAAGCCCCTTCTCTCTCACGCGCTCTTTTCCGAGGAAATGAACACGTAGCGTTTCCTCTAACGATGGTGAATATGGCTCTTGAAGTGGGCCTACGTCGTCACCTCGCTCTAACTCACACACATGCACGCGTGCACACACGCACTCACACACGCACGCACACCTTCCCCGAACGACATTTGGGGACAGGCGTGATTTAGCGGCAGCATATGGGCGATGTTGTTCCGAGGTGACCTTGCCCTTTGAACCAGCATGGATAATTCATCGCCTGTCACTCTGGCCAGAAGCAAGGCGCTCGTGCTTAAGAGAGTGACTTTACTGGGGTCCCCGGGGGGGGGGGCTCCCTACCAAAGGCCGCCGCTATGGCCGTTCTCGGCACTTCTGTTATGCTTCGCGCACACGCCCGAACACACAGATGTTTCCATCGGCAAACAGTTCGTGACCCAGAAAGAACCAAATATTTTGGCTTTCCCCAGCTTTCAGCACCTGTTCAAACCCAGGGGTCTTCAGAGCCCTGTGCACAGATGGAGGGCCCGGCCAGCGGCCAGAGGGGCTCGCTTCACGGCCAAGGCCAGCCTCGCCCCTCAGCGGCAAGCCCAACTCCCCCCCCCCCCCCCCCCCCCCCAATGCAGTGACCGTGAACTCCTGGAAGTATCAGAGGGAGACAGCAGGCGGGGCCCACAGGAGGCTCCACCACCTTCACGCAGAGCCTCTCGTCCAGCTGTCAGCTCCGTCTCTGCCACGTCAGAAACTCGCCCGGGAAGCCGCCATCCACGCCCCAATCCTCGTCGCCTACATTTTTTAGGGCAACACCACGGTTTTGGTGGAGCGCTAGGCTCCCGTCACCTGCCGTCTATGCGACGTGTGCAGGCCACGGTAGACCTCCAGAGGTCTTTCCTCTGGACTGAGGACAGCACCTGGGGATGCTGAAGGCTCTTTACAGCTCCCACGGGGAACTGGCAAGGGCGCTGGGGGTGGGTTTAGGGTCCACAGAAAGTCTAACGGATCTGGCTAAGTGCACGCCAGAAAGCACTAAGGGGAGCCTCTGGCAGAGTCCGAGAGGAAGGGATGCTGTTCAAGTTGCAGACGGGGTGCGGGGTGCCTCAAAGGGCCTTCCATCCCACCGTTCCACACTCTTTGCCGTGGCAAAGGGCTTTTCAGTCACCAGCCCCCATTTTTAAGGAGATTTTCTTATAGGTTTCTCTTCCTTGAAGCTCAAGAAGGAATTGAGATGTAAAAGAGACAGCCTGGCATGGAGGTGGATGTAGGAGGCAATTAGATGTGAAAGGGAGGATGCCCTGACTTCGGGGATTTGCTTCAGCATCACTGATCTCAGTGACAGTCAGAGCAGGAGAGCCACAATTACCTCGTGCCCTTTTCGCCTCAGCATAAAATAAAAGCAATGATGCTCCAACTTATGCAGATGTGTGTGCTTCATGTACACTGCGAACACTCAGTAAATATTCCTGCAGTCAGTAAGTGCTCGGCTGGCTGGATAGCTGAGTGGGTGGGTGGGTAGGCAGGCAAGTGGATGGATGGATGGATGGATGCATGCATGCATGGATGGATGGATGGATGGATGGATGAACGCATGCATGCATGGATGGATAGATGCATGAACGGATAGATGTGTGGATGTGTGGATGGATGCATGGATGTGTGGATGGATGGATGCATGCATGGGTAGAAGGGTAGATGCATGGATGCATGGGTGCATGGATGTGTAGATGGTGGGTGGATGTATGGATGGGTGGATGGGTGAATAGGTGGATGCATGGATGCATGAATGAGTAAATGCGTGGATGGGTGCATGGGTGGGTGAGTAGATGGGTGGATGGGTGGATAGATGCATAAATGAATAGATGCGTGGATGGGTGGATGGATGTGTGGATGGGTGGGTGGATGCATGGATACGTGGGTGGGTGAGTAGATGGGTGGATGGGTAGATAGATGCATAAATGAATGGATGCGTGGATGGGTGGCTGGATGCATGGATGTGTGGATGAATAGATGTATAAATGCAAGGATACATAGATGGATGAGAGGATGGATGATTATAGAGATCTATCACAAGGCAGAGTAGACAAGCCATCACTCAGCTATACCAGGGGTTTGCAAACCATGACTACAATCCCAGTCCTCCTGGCCATCTGATTTTGTAAATACGTTTTCATCGGGACACAGATATGACCGTTCATTTATGCAGTGTCTGCTTTCACGATACGGGGGAGACTTGAAGGATGGCTGCCCAGGCAATATGGCCTGTGAATCTAAATTATTCACTCTCTGGACCTTCATAGAATAAGTTTGCCAGCCCCTGACCTACCCGATGACTAGATTTTCTTAGTTTCAGTGTAGCTTGCTCTCTTTTTCTTCGTTTGTTTTACCAATAAAACAAAAAAACTACAGACAGTAAAACCACATACACTTTTTAAACTCATAGAAGCTCTAGTAAACACGCTGGGCATAAATAGCTAAATAAGCTTTTTTTATTTTCTAGAACAAAGCTGGTAAATCAAGCCAAACACTTCATCTGGGGGTCAGTTGAAGAAATGATGATCTCTTTCCATGTGGGACCACAAAAAAAAAGGAAAAAAGAAAAAGAAAAAAAAATGTGATTGACTTTTTTTGAGAGCCTGTTCACAAAACAATGCACATTCTATAGAGTTTAATGAGATTTTTAGGGGCCAATTTTGACTACAGGACTAACTTTTTTCACCTTATTTCATTAACGTTAAACTACAGAAAGCTCTCCTCATGATACTGGGACCCCTCACCCCATAACCCATCGATATGAGGAGTGAGACCGTTTATGCTCACTCGTGTGCCCCACGGGTCTTTTCTTCCTGCTGGGCGAGAAGATGCTGTCACTCTTCTTCCCATGAGCGGGGCTGTGAGCCAGAGCACAGGTGGTCTCTGCAGCATGCCGGCCGCAGGGTAAGCCAGCTTCTCATGTGGCAGCTGACGTTCCCAAGGACAAGGGTCCAACAACGTTGGTTTCACATCCACCCTCTAAAGAAGCGTTCCTGATTGGTTAGACTCATAGAGGGAACACGAAACCTGAGAACTACTTTAATAAAAAGGATAATAGGGCCCAAATAATAACTCTACTTTAGTATGTTAGAAAAATTATCTGACCTTCGGAAATAAGGCAAAAAAGGTCAACAAAAGCCACGCGAAGATTGTCCCGGGCGGTGCTTTCCAGCAGAAGCTTTTGCAGTAACGGAAGCACAGCTGTCCCTTCCATGTGGCTGCTGAGCATTCGCAATCTATTTAACTTTCATTTATTTAAAGTGGCTGCCATATTGGACGGCGCAGGTCTTGGCAACTGTTCTTGGTTCACCTCGTTGTTTACTGCTGATTGAAGGCTCCACACTTAGTGGTGACATCACTAAGGCCCCTAGTACCCTCTCTTAGCTGTGAACCAGGTCTTCTCAGCCCACGGGATGCATCCACAGCCAGGCAGCCGTGCGACTCCACGAGGACGTCCTCCATGAGCAGACCTCCCGCACCCTGCTTCATCACAGTCCTGACGGACTGGGATGGCTAATTTTGTGTGTCAGCCTGACTGGGCCACAGGAAGCCCAGACAGCTGGCTAAACATCATTTCCGGGTGCTTCCTTAGCAGTGTTTCTAGGGGAGATGAACTTTGGAGTGGGGGGCCTGAGTAGAGAAGAGGGCCCTCTCCAACGCGGGGGGCATCGGGCAATGTCTCGAGGGTCTGGATAAAACCAGAACATGGCATTCCGGGGAAGGTTGAGTCAGCTGTTCTGGACCTCTGGGCTGGGACTCGACCTTGCCCCACCCTGGATGGTCCAACTGCTTCTCAAACCTTCAGACCCAGACGCGATCTCACCAGTCACTGGCTCGCACAGTCTCAGCACGGGCTTTCTTGGAGAGGGACCCTCCAGCTGGCAGAGGGCAGATCATGGGACTTACCCTCCCTAGTCACACGAGCCAATATCTTATTATCACACGTGACTCCTGGTACCCTGAGGTTGAGGGTCCCGAAGCCTTACTGTCCAAATCAAAATTGGGTCCCCACCACCCACTCAATGTTCACATTTAGGGAAGTGGCTGCCATATTGGCTTTTCTGGGTCTCAGCTATAAAATGGAGATAACTGTAAGAAAACATCACAGGGGTATGCCGAGGGGTCCCGCTGCCAACGTTTGAAAGAGCACACGAAGGGCCCTCACCTGGGCGACCCACCTGTCTGTGCTCCATACGTCCCTCGACCCCCAAGGCCACCCCCAGCCCAGTTAAAAGCCACCTGTGGGATTTGGGGACACTCACTGGTACTGCCATCTTCCTTTGAGATGACCAACCCAAGAAAGAGGTATGTGCCACTTGTAGGAAGAACATTCTGAGGTTCTAGGCACCCCGCGTGTGGTCTAGAAGAGGGGACATGAGTTCCAGGAGGACATGAGTGTCGGCACCCTGGGGAGAGGCACAGTCGGCAAAGGGCCAGAGCTGAGCTCGTGCCACCTGCACACACGCCCCCTTGCACACACTCCTGCACGCACGCGGGCAGGGGCCTCTCGCCTGCACCCAGGATTGGCTCCGAAGATAAGGACTAAGTGACAGCTGAGGACAAGGGCTGGCACCTGGTGGAGACTCAGTAAATGGCTATCATAATTCATTTTACTTTCACTACGGTGTCTAGCTGTGTCAGGGTCCAGCTGCCCTCTGAGCCGAAGACCTACGAACAGATGACAGGCAAGAAACTTTATTTGAGTTGGAATGAAAAGAAAGCCAGTTTGTCTCTTCAAAGAGACTGCAGGGGGATGGCGGGGTGACGAGCCAGGCCTCAAGTTCCCAGCGGCCATCGTATTCTGTATTCATAAGGTCAAACTTTACAGCCTTGTCGCTGCCACACTCAATAATCCCTATCAAAGATGTGCTGTCTATTTCATCTCTGCATTAAATGCAAAAATATAAAAAAGGCTTCCGTGTTTTTCTTCTAATGATGGCTACAACAGAACATATTGCTCCTTTGTGTGTGTGTGTGACACAAGAATTAAAAAGTGAAAACCTATTTCTAAACAACAGACATCACAGATACAGAGTTGTCTACTGAAATGCAAATCAGCAAAGCGTAAGGGACTCAGACTGCCAGGAGGGGAAGTTAGACATGGATCTGAAGTCACTTCAGCCACAGAGGCACCAGGAGGCTCAGAGCAGCACGAGGCCAAAGGGGAGGCCGGGACGACAGTGTAAGGGGACCCGGCTCCCAGCCCTGTAATGAGGGGTCGGTACCCGAGATGGGGCTCCTCCTGGAATGTAAGCCCCTTGGCCCCTTGTCTTACTCTGATTCCAGCATCCTCTGTGTCAATGGAGACGTTTGCACGTGAAACTGACCTATAATGTTATATACCAATTTTACCTAAAAAAAAAAAAAATGTGCAAGTAGGCTTCGAAGCCATGATAAAGTCTCTGATGAACCGGCTGGCGCATGAGCACACAGACACGATCCTCCACACACACCAGGGTTTGTGGCAGAGGCTGAGGATACAAAGGCTCAGGCCAGCAAGGGCCGTTCCGCTGGAGGAGCCACTTCGCCCAGATGTGCCAAGCGTGTGCCCAGCTGGATGCTCCTCCTGCTTTTCACCGCTGAGACAGTCGGTGCCAGGTGAGCTGGCACCTGATGGGCATGGGGAAAGGGGCAGCCAGATCCAGAGCGAGTCCTGCACCCTCCTGGTCCCCGACAGGGGAGAAGGAGAGACAGGTGGGCAGCATACATCCTCCTCTTCCCCTCCGGGATGTCTGTCTTTGTTTCCATAGGTATTTATTTGTGATTTTTCTCCAACGGTTTTGTATGTCATCACGAGTTAAAGAAGACATATCGTACGTCCCAAAGAGAAGCAGTAAAAATAATTTAGCTTATTTTGTTCATGCCTGAATGTATTAATTCTCGCTTACATAAGGAAATACAAAAAAACAAACTGTAAACAAGGAATCGCTTGGAATCAGATTATGCATGAATAACGACACGTAGTCTCATCGTCTAAGATGTGGGGAGGAATCTAGTTTTACTGCCAGGGGCTTAAAAAAAAAATGTTTCTCTTTTTCAAAGGAAATTACTCAGAATGTAATAAAAACATGTTTTCTGCCCTAAAAGGATTAATTTACCTTTTGTGTCATGAGAAAGTAAATGCAATCAATACTTCCATTCTCTTCGTCTTGGAGGAAGACAAGTCCCAAGCTCGAATCCTGGGGAATGACCGTCCAGCCCTGGTGCCCTAGTCCTTCGACTCCATTTCTCCGGTGAGTTCTCCGATACTCACTCTGCCCAGCGCCTCAGATGAATCCGGGATGGGGGTGGGAGTGGTCTCCACTTCCTTCTCCATCCTTGAACCCTCTTCCTTTCCCTGCACCCCCTTTTTTCCTGTGACCCCATCCTCCCGTGTTAGGACACAGAGACTGAGAAGCCCAAAGGCCTGGAACATGGGGACAGGGGCGAGGTAACCATCGCAGGCTTCAAGGACGGGGTCTGTCCCATCTCTAACCCCCGCGTGAGGCCTGGGACTTGTCATCTAACCTCGACATCCCTCAGTTTCCTCTTTTGCAAAAAAAGGGAGAAGAAGCAAACAGCACCTTCCTACAGGACGATTCTAAGGAACGAATGTGTGATGAAGGCACAGCGTCTCACGGACCTCATCCCACCGAAGCCATAGCTTCTTGCCTCATCTCCTTCATGCCTGGAATAGGCGTTCTGTTGACAAGTGACCCTCTGTTCTAATTTTTGTCCTTCCCATGGAGACCACTTCCCTCAAGGGCATTGGAAGTAGTGGTTCTCATTATTACTCTTTTCCTTGGTTTTACCTTTATTGAATCGAGATCCAAGAGCTGGAAGGATGCTTTAAGAGACACCCATCCATCTATCCGACAAATATGCAATCGGCACTCAGCGCACGTCAAACCCTGATCTGGGCCGTGGAATCACGACGTGAGCATGACACACAGACCCTGGGCCCAGATCCCGCGGTGCTTAGCCTCGTGAGTGGGCACTGAGCATGCGTTACAAGTAGGTCAACCTACTTGTCTCGGTTTTACCAAGACTTAACACCGTTTTAGAGCTACAGTTGTGATTCCTGGGACTGCATTCCTGGCCCTGGCAAACTGGGGTGGTTGGTCACCCTAATTACAAAGGCGGAGAAAGGAAAGACCACCACAGATGCTTCTAGCTGGGACCTGACCCTGTCTCGGGTGTCAGAGGTGGCTCAGCAGCAGCTGCACCATTCAGTGGAGACCAGACAGACGAGTAGACAGACAGAGGATGCCAAGAAGGTCATGTGTACAGACAGGGACACAATGTACGCAGAGGGCTGGGGGCTGGAGCGACCGGAAGGAGCAGAGGAAACAAGTGAGATGAGGCTGCAGGGCCGAGTGAGGACGGCCTCGCCAACCCCACAGCAGACTCTGGGCTTCCTCAGAGGGGCCCAGAATACCTCAGAAGTGTGGAGAATGGACATCGTGACATAGGGTCACCCACGAGGACAGAACTCTGGCTGTGCTCTGAGGAGAATCGGTCTGAAGGGGGGGCGCAAAGACCACATAATAATGTGCTCGAAGGGCAAGTCGATGGTGGTTTGGGTGTGGTCGAGGCCCCTTCCCAAGGGGAAGTGGCCGTGACTGACCCCCTCACTGGGAAGGCGACTTCCAGTTTCCTGCTGGAAGCTCTTAGATGCATGAGGGGAGCAGTTACAGAGAAGGAAACGCCTGTCCCCTCCAGAGTTCTCAGAAATGGCACCTGCCCTCCAGACGTTCAAAGGTTTTGGGCAACAGGGACTCTCCAACTCATGACATGACACGGTGTGAGGCGCGCTAGGCCAGAAATGAGACCAGGCCGCGGGGGCAGAGGTGGCAGGAGTAGCCCAGTTCAGAAGGCCACCCGGTGCAGAGGGAGGACACGTTCCAGGCGGGGGGACCGTCTAGGCACAGGCAGGAGCCTGGGGTGACAGGAGCAGGGGCGGCGGAGCTGCACGGTGGCAGGAAGGGCCGGCTGTGGCTGCTCGTGAGATGCCATGCGCCTGCCATGCGAGGAAGCCCCAGTTGTGTCTCGGACTCCATAAGGAAGTACCAGAGACCATTTTCCGTTTGTTTGTTTCTGTTTTTTTTTAAATACATAATTATTTTAGACTTGCATAAAAGTTGTAGAGATCATATAGAGAATTTCTTGATTTCCTTGTCAGCACAGCAAGAGCATCAGCTTTTATCTGCCTTACAAAGTATTTATTTAAGACTAGTCTGAGTAATTACAATAAAAACAATTATGAGAACAGCAACACTCCGAACGGCCCAGCCACTGTGTGAAGAATTTCCCATAGATCAGCTCCTTGAATCCTCACGCCAACCCTGCCGCTTCACTCCTCTCGAGGCCCCCATTGTACAGATGAGAAAACGGAGGCCTCCCCAAGTCACGTGGTTAGTCACGTGCTACAACAGAGACGGGAGCCCACACAGCCCACCCACTCCGAGTCTAGACACACTTCTAAAAACACAACCGATGTATTTTTGCACACGAGGCACCTAAGATTAAGAGGTGTGGGCGTTTCCCTTCCCCCATCGCCCAGGTGAGGATAATTAAATTGCAGAAAGGTCAGATGACTGTGTACCTCTAAACCTGCAACTCCATCCTCCTGGGGCTAGTTTTGAGTTCACTCTCTCTTGTTTTCTTTTTTCTCCCAAACCCTCTGCCTGGAGCGTAGTTACAATCTATGTGTGAAAACGTGCGAAGTTTAACAGAAACCGTGGATGTACACAACATTTCAAAATGGGAGCACAATGTCGAGAAATGGCATGTGATGCATTGCCAGGTGAGCAAAAAGCTTGGATACCAATCTCTCTAGATTTTTCCAAAGAAACTGCAGAAAATTTTACAAGGAAGGCACCAGAAGCTTTTGGAAAGCTGCAAAGAACTTGGTTAGTTTGGGGGTGCTTTTTACTTAGGCACTGAAAAATGGTGGACCGGGGGTCACCACAGGTAGGGGATGGTCCTCCGGGTGAGAAAGGGTGTGAGCAAATCCTAGCAGGCACCCCACACGTGATTGACACAGCGCCTACCTCCTGCCGGATGCCTTCTCTCGGATCCACGCACACACGACTCGGGACTTCTGTTGTGTTATCTCTGTCCAGAGCAGCAGACTCCAAACCTCCCAGGTAGAAGCATGCTGCTCACCCCTTCAAACGCAGCCCAGACCACGGCACAGAATCATGCACATAGTAGGTGCTCAAGAAGTACCTTTGACTGATTGACCCGAGCGTGGTTTTGCAGGCAAAGGCAAGAAGGTTTCCCGTCCCTTTGGCACTGATGTGCTCTGTGTTACGGAAAGGGGCCTCCTGCTAGGTATCAGACATTTCACGGGGCCTTAATTCCAGTCCCTGGCACTATGGCCGGAAGCCTGTTCTCAACCGTGACCCTACTGGATTCCAGGCAAATGGAACCAACAGAGTATCTATAAAGAGAGAGATAAGAGGAGATCCATCATGGGAATGGGTTCGCAAGGTGGAGGCCGAGAAGTCCCGTAACCTGCCATCTCCGAGCTGGAGAACCAGGAGAGTCAGCAGTATAAGTCAATCCAAGTTCAAAGGCCTGAGAACTGGGCGGTCAATGGTGTAATAGGTCCTGATCTGAGTCCCAAACCTGGAGGACCAGGAGGGCTGACATCCAAGGGCGGGAGAAGACGGGTGTCTCAGCTCGAGCAGAGACAGCAAACTCGCCCTTCCTCTGCCTTTTTGTTCCACTGGGGTCCTCGACAGATCGGATGACGCCGACCCTCTTGGGGGCGGCCACCTGCTTCGCTCAGTTCACCAACTGAAATGCTAATCTCTTCCAGAAACACCCCCCAAGACATGCCCCCAAAATGATGTTTTACCAGCTGTCCGAGCATCCCTTAGCCCAGCCAAGCGGAGACCATCACATCTAAAATTAACCATCACATCTACACCTACCTGCCCGTTTGTTTCACTGAACATGGACTTCCTGTGGCACTGTTAAGTGTCAGGCCCCGAGAGCATGTCGACTAAGACAACAAGACAAATCATTCATCACCGCTTTC
>PVKZ01002405.1:120000-229876 GCA_004027375.1 Macroglossus sobrinus
TACAGAGTCCCGGGCTCCTTCTCCTCCCTCTAGTTTAACTGAAGTGGCATGGGGTCCAGCGACAGGTATGTTTTCAGTGTATCAGATGAGTCTGATTTGTACCCTTGGCTCAGGACATGGATAGTGGCCCTCGGAAGAGGGGGTGGCAGTCCCAGCAAACGTAGCTGGTTCATCGCATGATCTTGAGTCAATAACAAGAGCCGATGCTTGCTTCGTCCTTGCCACGGGCAGCTGCTGTGCCAAACCCTTTCCACTTATTGGTTCTTCTCAGCAACCTATGAGGTAGGTGTTGTTACTGTTATAACAATTATGTGTCTCGGGTGAAGATATGGAGGGTCAGAGAGGTTACGTCATTTGCCTAACATTACACAGCCGGGAACTGGCTGAGGTGGGATTTGAACCCAAGCAGTCTGACCTGAGGGTCGTGTGTTGCCTGCTGGGTCTACCGACTCCCTATGGGACCTAAATACCTGTTTCTAAGAAGTCTAGAGATTAACTCGTTTGCTCATCTATAAAATGAGGTAAATGGAGCTACGCGATTTTAAAGCTGAGTGAAGATAAGGTCCTCGTTTTAAAGATGATGACGATGAGCTCCGAAGGGATGATGGGTCTTGCTGCCACCACCCAGCCACGGGGGCAGAGTCAGGCAGAGCCAGCGATCCAACTCTGGCCTCTTTGGTCCCGGTGCCGAATCCTCTCCCAGGCTCTTGGGAGAGAGGAGGAGTTGGCCTCGAAAGCATCGCACAGGCCATGAAACTGCTTCATGAAAAGAACTCAAGTCCCAGATTTAAAACCGTGGTCCAAACCCGAAACCCATGTGCATCCCTGTATCTTCCAGGAGACAGACTCAGGTAATACTCAATATAACCAGATTCCAGCTGGGCGACTTTCGTTTATGGAACCCCGATCGACATGCTATGAGGGACAGAAGAGAGGAGAACAGTGTGGTCTCATCTTTGCTGGGGAGAAACTCCAGAATGTTAAGCACCAAGAGAAGAAAGCTTTCTTGGACCTCTATCCCGAAGACTGTGGTCCCTTCAGCCCAGCTTTCTGCTCTTCTCCTCCTGGCCCCGCCCCAGTGGAGGAGGAGAGATCGTTCAATGCAATTGAAGGGCGACATTTATTGGAGGGCTCTGTCCCCCTTGGACTTTGCCCAGCCTTCCTTTCCCATTCACTCCCCTCAGTGAAGGAGGGACAATCTTGCCACTCTGTCCTTCCACACGCATGCTGGCGTGTCCTGCTTTTTGTGCAGGTCCCTACGTCAAGCCGTGGTCCAGGAGAAGTCACATGTGCTGATTCAGATTCTGAGGCCGGGTCTCTGATGTCTATCAGAGAAACTCTTAGGACCTCGAGAGTTTGAAGATTCGCACTCTCACCCCAAATGTACAGAAATTCTTTGCTAGCGAGCACCTTTCTAGCCCCCTGCTCTGCACTCGCCCTCATGGGAGTCATCGAGGGGACTCGGATGATGCTGTAATGCGTAGCATCACCCCACATGTATGTACCCCACGATGCACCACAGAGCAAGCATGAAAACTGAAATGTTGCTTCAGCTTTTACCCTGGAAGAAGTCGCTTAGTGTGAACACAGATCGACGAATGCTAACTGCCAAGCAAGCCCAGACATTTGGTCTTAGAGAGTTAGACAAAGAAAAATAGGAAAATGTAATTCCTCTTCCGAAGAAAGAAGACTAATAAGGAGGAGGAGGAAAAAGAGGAAGAAAAAAACTACATATTTATGACCTAAATTCAAATGGATTAAAATGAATAAAAACATGTGGATTAAATTTACCTGAAAACACTCATGGGCTTCACGTTTTAAGAGGAACATGGGCTCAAGGCCAAAGGCATCGTGGTTTTGGCCAAGCCCAGGGGATGTTTCTCTGGCCTGTGTGCATCACGCACCTGCTCAGCCGCCACACTGCCCACCTTCCTGCCACCCTCTGTGCTCCTAGGAAGTCTGCACCCAGCTCTTGGAGCTGTGGGGCCCTACGGTGGCTCGAGCGCCTCTCTGCCAACCAGCCGGAATCCATGAGTTTTCAGGATAAGGCTGAAGTGCAGGAAGGGGCCGATTTGGCCAGGGTGGCCTCTTGGATCTGCACGGCAGCTAAAAATGGCTTCCCCTCTTCCCTGGGCAAGGTGGACTCTTTGCAAGGAAGACTCCAGGCTCGGCGACAGACTTGCTACCTGGAGACAGTAGGAGGCCAGGGGTTGGGCCTCTAGGCTGCAAACCCGATTTGGAAGAACCTACTGTCATCCACTGGGCCACACGGACGTGTGGATGGCTTGACAAGTTTTGTGACCATCTTTTGCGAGCACCGGCGCGTGCGACACCCTGTCTGAAGAGCTTGACTCTGACTCGCATCAGCTGCTTATCACAGTGGTCGTCGGAGGAGGACTCTTAGGCTCAGGAGTTCAGAGACTTGTCCAAGGTCCCATGTCTTATTTCTGATGGAAAAGGGATTGAGGGGGCAGGAGCCAGTGTGTGAGGCGGTCACCGGACTGTCTTACCATCTTCAACCACTTCGTTAGAGTGCGATTTAAAATTCAAGTTTGAAATGTGTGCAACAGCTGTCATAAAGTCGTCGTGGGGGACAGCACCCCATCATCTCTCAGAGAGCATCACTCTTATCTGGTTTGTGTATTTGGGCCGTGTGCTATCATTTTACAATGAATCGGAGAAAACTGCGATCAGGCGTGCAGATGTGTTGAAGGAAATAAGGGAAAATAATGTCATCATTTCTCTACCCCGCCCTCAAAGTGGTATTGGGTAATAAAAATGTATTCTACTGGAGGTCCTAGCAAGTGCAATTAGACAAGAGAAAGATATAAAAGGCATCCAAATAGGAAATGAAGAAATCAAACTGTCACTATTTGCAGATGACGTGATTCTCTGTATAGAAAACCCTAAAGACTCCATAAGAACACTACCAGAAACAATAAGCAAATACGGTAAAGTCTCTGGATACAAAATCAACATTCAAAAATCCATAGCGTTCCTACACTCTAACAATGAAGTGTCAGAAAAAGAAGTTGAAAAAATAATTCCTTCCATAATTGCAACAAAAAGAATAAAATACCTAGGAATAAATTTAACAAAACATGTGAAGGACCTATATAATGAAGACTATAAGACTCTATTAAAAGAAATAAAAAATGATACAAAGAAATGGAAAGATATTCCATGTTCTTGGATTGGAAGAAACAACATAGTTAAAATGACCATATTACCTAAAGTATTATACAGATTTAATGCAATCCTCATCAAAATTCTATTGGCATTTTTTAAAGAAATTAAACAAAAAATCATTGTATTTGTATGGAAGCACAAAAGGCCCCGAATTGCCAAAGCCATCCTGAGAAAAAAGAGTGAGGCTGGAGCTATCACTCTGCCTGATTTCAAATTATACTACAAAGCAACAGTAATTAAAGCAGCATGGAATGGGCAGGAAAACAGACACACAGATCAGTGGAACAGAATCAAGAGTCCAAAAGTAAACTCATATTTATTTTTGCCAAAAAAGCCAAAAACATACAGTGGAGAAAGAAAAGCCTCTTCGATAAATGGTGCTGGGAAAATTGGAAGGCCACCTGCAAAAGAATGAAACTAGACTGCTGTCTATCACCACACACCCAAATTAACTCAAAATGGATTAAGGACCTGAATATAAGACCTGAAACAATAAAATGCAGAGAAGAAAACATAGGAACTAAACTCAAGAACCTTGGACTTAAAGAAGATTTTATGAATTTGACCTCAAAGGCAAGGGAGTAAAAGCAAAAATAAATGAATGGGACTACATCAAACTAAAAAGCTTCTGCTCAGCAAAAGAAACCATCAACAAAGTAAAGAGACAACCATTCAAATGGGAAAATAATTTTCAAGCAACTCCTCCGATAAGGGCCTAAAATCCAAAATATACAAAGAACTCATACGACTCAATAACAACAAAGAAACAAATGATCCAATCAAAAAATGGGCAGAGGACCTGAACAGACACTTATCCCCAGAGGACATACAAATGGCCATCAAATATATGAAAAGATGTTCAACATCGCTAGCTATTAGGGAAATGCAAATCAAAGCCACAATGAGATACCATCTCACACCTGTTAGAATAGGTGTTATCAATAGGACAAGGAATAACAAATGCTGGAGAAAATGTGGAAAAATAGGAACCCTCATACACTGCTGGGACTGCAAATTGGTACAGCCACTATGGAAAACAGTATGGAGGTTCCTCAAAAAACTAAAACTTGATCTACCATATGATCCAGCAATCCCTCTACTGGATATTTACCCCAAAGATTTGAAAACCCATATCCGAAAAGATACTTGCACACCAATGTTCATACCAGCATTATTCACAGTGGCCAGGACATGGAAGCAACCAAAGTGTTCTACGATAGATGGTTGGCTAAAGAAGCTTAGGTACATACATACAATGGAATATTACTCAGCCATAAGAAGAGATGAAATACCGCCATTTGCACCAACATGGATGGACCTCGAGATAATCATGCTAAGTGAAATAAGCCAGACAGAAAAAGGTGAAAATCACATGCTATCATTTATATGTGGGATATAAATCTAAAAGCAACAAATGAGCAGGACAAACAGAGACTCACGAACATGATTTATAGACTACTGGTTACCAGAGACTATAGAGTAGTGGTTACTATATAGGTAGATGGGGTCAAGTGGGTCAAATATAGGGGGAAGGGGAGGGGGAAGGGGCTAAAGGGGATCAAATATATGGTAGCTGAAGGAAACTGGACTTTGGATGTCAGAGGATAATGTACACATGAAAATTATATGATTGTATTAACGAGGTAATGGACTAGTATGTTCATCATTACAGAAGTGCATGGAGGGAAGAGAGAGATGAGAGAAAGTAGGGAGACCACCCTATATTCCTCAAGCAAAATTTTTCCAGCAACTTCATGGCTTACGAAGCCCAGAGGAGTTGATTTTTAGAATCCGGGTCTTCTGACTCGCTAACCAGGGCTCTGTATTCTTGGACCCTAACTTCCTTTATGGAAAGACACCCCAATTACACAGACACTCAGGCATTTCCATCACCATTTTCTAGACCCTTCCAAGTCATGTATTTGTGTGTCCTACTTGGAGCCACCTAAAAATGATTGACTCCACCAACAGTTCATATTTGGTTTTGCTGAGGGCTCTTGGATGAACAAGTTTTTCTGTGTCTCAATAGAACTTTATTTCCAGAAAGTGAGGTTGAAGATCGACTGCTATGAGCAGAGGCTGGACCCCGAAGAGCTACGGGTGAGACAGAGCTGTGAGGAAGGAGAGACCATGAGCAAACAGAAGACTTGAAACAGGGTAAGGACACAGGTGTGCACCAGGAGGAAGCAAGATGGCAGAGGGCGGGGAGAGGACTGGAAAAGCACATCTGAGGACTTGAGGAAAGACCCCCCCAAATCTTTCTACCGAGGTCAGAGAGCTACCCTGTCCCCAGTCACAGCTTCCTGAGGCCACTCCTGACTGTCATCTCCCCTAGTGCAAACAGTCCCCTTTCCCGAGTCAGCCGATAGAGACACTGCTCCTTTACCCCCAAGAGCTGAGTAAGATTGTTTGTTTGTTTCAGGAATGAAGCCATTGTGTAAAACTCAGCCCATCTGAACCTCCAGCAGCTTACGGCCGGGGAGAAGTCCCCAAGTTTGGCGAATGATCAGAGAAAGCCACAGTGAATCAGCAGGGACACTATCTAGGGCTGACCCAGAAGGCAGGGAGAGGAATGAGAAGAATGGCTGGAGACACATCCCCCTGAGGCAGCAGGAAAGCAGCTCACCCACAGGAAACTGTGGGCCCGAGAAGCGAGATGAGCTGCTTTGGCAACTAAGAGAAGTCTTTCTTGGTCATTCCTACTGTTGGGGTTTGACTCTTTGCTGCTTCCTAGTCCCAGTTAACTGTTTTCATACAATTCCAAGGCTGGGTTCATGCTACGTCTTCTCCTGCCCCCAGGGAAATCCTTTCATGTGGACGTTCTCAGAGCAGTTCAAGGAGACATCCAAGCTGGCGGCAGACAGGAGGACCCTGAACTCGCCCCTCCCACCAGCAAAACAAAAAACACGCACAAGTCTTACTCCCACGAGACAACAGAGCGATGAATGGACAGCTTCTGAGCAAAGGGAGCAGGCAGGATCGACAGGACATTGCTACACACACCTGGCCTCCCCACCCAAAGCTGCTCCAGCTTGATGGGCCAGTGCCTTGGATGCGCCCCCACCCCACCTCCAAGTACCTGCTCAGTCCTATCGGCCTGCCAAAAGCACACGTGGTCTCCACAGAGCCGACTTCTACAGAAGGCCACTTTTCCAACACTGGAAGAGACAGCTATATTTATATAATTTATATAAATAAACATAGGAAATCGAGCAAAATGAAAAGACAGACTATCTCTCAAAAGAGAGAACAAGAAATATCTCCAAAAAGAAGAAAAAAAACCCTAAGCAAACAGAAATAAGTCAATTTGCCTGATAAAGGATTTAAAGAACTGATTATGAGGATCCTCACCAAATTTGAACGGGGAATAGAAGGACTTGGGAGAACTTCAACAAAGAAAGTATAAGGAAAACCAAGCAGACCTGAAGAATACAATATGTGGAACAATAAACACATGAGAAGGAATCAACAGCAGATCAGCGAACACAGAAAAATGAACCAGGGGCCTGGAAGCCAGACTGGTACAAATCAACCAATCAGAATGGCAGAAAGGAAAAAGAACTAAAAAAAGTGAGGATGGCTTAAGGGGCCTCTGGGACATCAAGGTGCTCCAATATTCACATTATAGGGATCCCAGAAGGAGAAGAGAGAGAGAAAGGAACAGAGACTTTATTTAAAGAATTAATGGCTGAAAACTTCCCTAACCTGGGAAAGAAAATGGACATGCAGGCCCAGGAAGCACAGATTGTTCCAAACAAGATGCACCCGAGGCGACCCACACCAAGACTCACTGTAGTTAAAACACAGTAGCTCGATACCTTTGTAAAGAGATCAAACGAGCTGAAACCGCTTTCCAGCCCCAAGCTGAATGAACTCCAGTTGAATCAACAGGAGTACCAAGCATGCTATGTAGAAGGGAAAAAAAAGCCCATCTATCTTTTCCCTTCCACTCACACAGAACTCTAGAAGGCCTCTGAGATATTGAGATAATGAATCACTTTTCAATACCAAATGGGAATTAGTAGAAGCAGCTCTGATCAGAGAAAGTGGAAAACTGCATTGACTATCAGGCACCGCTCGACACTGCTTATATGGTCTTGGGCAAGTCCTTGATCTCTCAGGGCGTTGGTTTCTCCATCTATAAAGCGAAATTTGGGACTTGGATATTTGATTCTTTCAGTGGGCCTAGGGCAGTGTGAAGACGGGAGTGAGTGCCAGCCTCTCCAACGGTATCACACAGACAGCTCTGAGCTTACCTGAGTTCCATACGGAGCTTAAAATATTTTAGACAATAAAATAAAAATGGAAACCACTGAACTTGATGTCTTCCAGAGTAAATTCTCAGAAAAAAAAAATTACAGCTGGCAAGGGAAAAAATAATGGTTCTTAGATTTTTGCACAGATACCACGCACACAAAAATACCCCAACAGTGCAGAATTCTGAAGTCAGATCATCAGATCGTTCGGTCATTTAGCAGACCCCAAGACTGAGCCAATTAGGAGTTGCTTACATTCCACCTCATTCATCTTCACCCCCCAATATTTGACATATACGTAGTTGCTTAAAATCTGAACCCTCTAGTAAATAAAACTGTAGTTGTGTTTACTATTCATTAATTAGCATTTTATGTTTAAGAAAAAACAAGTTCATGTTGGGATCTTGTTATAAAAACAGATTCTTGGGCCTGTCCCCCAAGTTTCTGTTTTAGAATCTGTACAGTGGGGAGGCTATTTAACCCACTATTTAAGAAGCCTCCATGGCCTATAAATCATACTCTGAGTAATGCCACTTTCGTCTGGTTGGGGACTCCAGAGGTAGACCCTGGCATCAGGCTTTTGGATAAGTGATGGATGAAGGAATTGCTCCCAGTAGAAACTGTCAAGAAAGCAGAGCAGGACAAGAAAGGGAAGAACAGGCACTCGCATTGGACATCAGGTAAAGTCCCAGCGTCACTCTGATCTTCCAGAGAATGTACTCAGTCATGGCGACTGGGCTTTCGCTCGCTTGCCCCAGCCGGTCACTGGGTAAGGGCTGACTCACCGGGGTTGCAAATAGCCAAGTAGCACCAGCTCTCTGCATGTGGGGGCAAAACAGCTAAAGCCTGAGGGTAGTTATTGAGAGAGAGAATCTGGATGGAGCATTACAAACTGCAGCCTAACAAGTAGATCAAGCTCAGGAGGCCCACCATTAACAACACATTCCATCCAAGAGGCTCCATTTCTGAAAAACCGGTGCCAACAAACGTGACCCAAACACGAAAGCCCAAGGAAGTTTATGACAAGCTTGGGTGCATAAATCAGAAAGGAATGAATACCTACTCAAGATGAAATTGCTTCGGTACTCATGCTTCGGTGATGTCATGTAAAGTCAAAGGTTCGCCAAATATGACACGGATTCCAAGAGAATATTTTCTGTTCCATTGGCCTTAAATCTCTTCTGATACTCTGGGAGGGCAGCTTTGTGGAATAACCTCCTCTTTCCACTTGAAGCATTCAGTTGCTAAGCTAGCCTACTCCATCCTTCTCAACCTTTTCCCTTCAAGGCGCTTTTAGATGTCTATGTTCCCGATGATCACACATGTCCTTCTTTTTTCTGGTCCTGAGCCACAAATTCCTTAAATAAAGACTATGTCCAAATACCAACACACTCTAGTACCTGCAGTGAAGATGTTCACAAACTCCAAGCAGGTAATAAAGGTTTGCAGGTTGTCTAAACTATCACGGTCCAAAGCGTTACCTCTTTTTCAATTGCAACTGGCATCTAATAATTTTTTATATTAGTTTTGGGTGTACAGCATAGTGGTTAGACATTTGTATGATTTAGAAAACATTCCCACCGATTAGTCTGATACCCATCTGGCAATTACAATATTATTGACTAAATTCCCTGTGCTGTACTTTACATCCTCATGACTATTTTGTAACTACCAATTTGTACTTCTTAATCCCTTCACCTTTCTCACCCATCCTTCAACCCCCACTCCCATCTGACATCTGAGTCAGCCCATCTCCCATCAGTTTGTTCTCTGTATCTATAAGTTTTTGTTCATTTATTTCGTCCTAAGGGAAATCATGTGGTATTTGCCTTTCTCTGTCTGACTTATTTCACTAAGCATAATACCCTTTAGGGTCCATCCATGTTGTTGCAAATGGTAAGATTTCACTTTGATGACTGAGTAATATTCCGTTGTGTATATGCACCACTTCCTGTTCATCCATTCGTCTATCGATGGGGATTTAGGTTACTTCCATATCTTGGCTATTGTAAACAGCACTGCTGTGAACATAGGGGTGCATAGATAGATCTTTACGAATTAGTGCTTTGGTTTTCTTTGGATAAGTACCCAGAAATGCAATTGCTGGGTCAAAAGGTAATTCTATTTTTAATTTTTTGAGGAACCTCCAAACTATTGTCTACAGTGGCTGCACCAATTTGCAATCCCACCCATAGTTTAAGAGGGTTCCCTTTTCTCCACATCCTCACCAACACTTCTTTTTGATTTATTGATGACAGCCATTCTGACAGGTGTGAGGCGATAGCTCATTGTGGTTTTAATTTTCATTTCTCTGATAATTAGTGATGTAGAGCATCTTTTCATATGCCTATTGCCAATCTCTCTGTCTTCTTTGGAGAAATGTCTTCTCTGCTCATTTTTCAGTTGGATTGTTTGTTTTTTTTTTTGGTGTTGAGTTATATGAGTTTTGTACAAACTTTGGATATTCACCCCTTAGCAAATGTATCTTTGGCAAATATCTTCTCCTAATCAGTAGATTGTCTCAGAGCTTTACTTCAATAGTTCCATGCTAGCAAAACTTTTCCTAGCCTTTCATTCTATTGGATTCCTTAAGTTAATCAACCCAGAAATCTCTTAGGCAATTAATCCTAATTCCATAGGTAATTAATCAACCAAGTATTTATTGAGCCCCTAGTTTGTACCCATCATGCCTGGGAAGTTTACAAAGTGGTGTAAAACCTTGGGTTCTTAAACAGTTTGTGAGAAACAATTTTGAACTTATATGAATCAAGAAAAAGGATAATATGACAAAATAACCAAATGTCACATCCTCCAATCTAGTAACACTCAAACATAGAGAAAACGCCAAAAGTTAGTTGAGGAGTGCAGATCTTAAAAGCAGAACGAGCTGGAGTAGTTTTCATGCCTTGTCAGCTCCGATCAGTTAGTGACCCCAAGGATCATCTCAAAAAGTCTGAGCCAAAATCTGAGCCAAGTCAGTGTCCAACTAATAAGCAATGTCTGTCAGAGCAAGAAAATGTTGGGTGGTCACATGAGTCCAGCAAGTTTTATTTACATCCCTGCCAACGATGTTCACGTCTTGGTCAAGAATAACTTCATCAGGGAGAGCTTTTGGAATCCAGCCATTGGCAAAGATAAATCCAATGCCAATTTCTTTTTTAAATTACATTTCCTAGGAACGAGCTGGCTCTTGCCAGAGTACAACATTCCCTTCACTTACAGAGCCCAGTGCCAGTGCCTGCCTCTTCCCCTTTCCAAACAAATCTGCCAAATCAGAACTCCTCCTGGAGGACACAGGTATCTAAATCTACCCTGGGTAGAAAATTTGCAGAAAAATAGGAAAGGCAAGAGGATGCTGGGCTGCGTTTAATGTCAGTGGAAGAGACAGGCAGAGCAATCCCATCGTTGACCAGTGAAACCACAGTGCTATCTGCTCATCGCTTGGTGAAAGATGTTCCAGGAAATGCATCGCCTCATCTTTGGGCTTCACAGGCCCCAGGTTGGGTGGACCCTTGGACTATAAGGTAAGAATGATAAAATGCAGAAAGTAAAAAAAAAACACACATGCAATTTTGCCAACTCAGAAGAACTGGGTTCTAGTACCATGTCTAGGGCTTCCTTGTGTGAAATTTTAAGCATCACTTAAATCTCACCTTTCTCATCTGAAAAGCAGAACCAATATTTATTATTTGGGGCTAATACCCATTGTCGCTCTTTCTTGGTGATAGCGCTCTGAATATATCTTGGGTCACCATCCTCTCTTATTTTTAGGCATTAATTTAAGGGAGATTGACCCCCCTGCACTTTCATACCTTAAAAAGGCCCATGAATGGGTTCAAACCATTCCTTTGGTGATTGATTAAAAGTTGGGAACAAACACTCTGGTTAATGTTTAACATCTGGCCCTGTGAACAATAAATGTGTTGATCTGCTGTCATTGTCAATTTCTATGGTGTAAATACTCCCGCTGTGGCTGATTCTGAGCTACTCACACAATGTCCCTGAAGCTGGAGCTGGGGAGAGAGCCACAGCATGTGAGCTGGCCCCAGCATACCCCTGGGACAATCCGATAAAAGTAAAGTTCTAGCTGGGCTCACAGCTCATGAAGACTTCTCCATCTGGGTGGGACGAGTAGAACTGTCACCACAAAGTGCCTCTCCAGATCTGGAGCCTCTCCCAAAAGAAAGTATGATGACTCTGGGTCATGTCACCTGAGTCTTGGATTATTTTTATGTCTAAAGTCATTTTTACCTACAAATTCACATTTTTGCCTGAGCCATTTCGAGTCAGGTTTTATGTCACTTAGAAACAAATGAAAACCAACAGTGCACTCTCTGAGTCATCTGGGTGACATTTTAGCAGCCTCCTTCACGGATTCTTGGAGGAGTGTGCGTGCATGCACACGTGGGCACGCACAGGCACACTCCGCCAGTCCAAAGCCACTTTAACTTCTCTATCGGTCAAAGTTGGAGTAGCTTATTAATAACAGGATCTTCACGAAGGCTTCGACTTATGGGTTTCCTGTTTGTTCACACCCCAAGAAGTTCTCTATCGGTTTGGGGGTTGTATCCATGACCTACTGTCACAGTAATGCTGTGTAACTAAAAACCGTAAAACCTCTGTGACATACAACAAAAACTTTTATTGAACTAATGAGTCTGCAGTATGGATCTAGATTGAGCTCGGCTGATCCTGGGTCGGCTCACTCACACATCTGGGAGTGACGGGCTGTTGACACATCTAAGAAAGGTCTCGGCTGAGATGAGTGGTGTGACTTCACTCTATTTCATGTGTCTCTCATCACCCATCACAAATGCACATGTTCACGTGGCCACGACAGTGGGGAAGAGGCAAGACATCCAACTGCACAAGCCTCTATTGCTAACGTGCATCCTGGTTGCTAACACCCCATTGGCCAAAGCAAGTCAGATGGCAGATTCCAGACACGGAGAGAGAAGGCATGACTAAGCTACAAGGCAAAGCAGTAGGGATGGAGGACTGGGCCCTGGAATGCAATCAGGCCCCCACGAGGGTTATGACAACTTGTAATTAAAAAGGCAGGGAAAGGACCAGTAGGTATAGTCATGTGATCCACTAGATCACATGACTTCTCTAAAACTCTGAGCCTTGATTCTGATAGGAGAAGACGTTAGGTTATTTTTTTAAATGAGCTATCCTAGCAGCCAGCTTTTTCCCAAGGCTGCCCTGTTCTATTCAGAATAAAGACACGGGCAATAGGCCATGCTTGGATGCCTCAGACATCTGCCAACAAAAACAGGAAAAAAAAATTAATTATGAATGGTGTCTTCCCATTCTAATCACTTATTGTAAAGGATTCCTCCAGCTTGTTTGGAATAGCTGTTGCCTAAGGGTGCATGCTGTATTGTCTGATTACAGGATACAGAGCACTTCTTAATAGGCCTCAGCTGATTAGGAGAAGGGAAAGGAATTAAAGAGGCCATTTCCCTTTAGGTATGCAAATCCCTCCTAGAACAAAAGACAAAGATATGATAGGCCATGATGAAACACACCCTCTTTTCTTTTTACCTTAAATTATGTACCAGGCAGGGAGCAAGCTTCATTGCACTTGTCAGCCAAGATGTGAATGGTCTAGTAATTGAAACAATACGACTGCCAGAAAAGCACGTTAGATGTGGAGTTAAACTAGCTCCCTGGCCAGCCCTGCAGTAAAGGGCCCTCCGTGTGCTGCATGGGTCCTTGAGTAAGGGGTCACCACTGACTTTAGGGTAATATGACTCTGCCTCATTGAGCTGGATTAGTTTGTATCACGTTGGGTCTTCTCATTTCTGAAGCCAGAATTTTCTTGTCAACATCTGATAGGGAGGGAGGTTGGAAAGGCAGACCAAATGTGTTTGCAAAACAGTGAAAAACACAGAAATACACAGACGCATTTCTTCTTGTTGAGCACACACAGATTTACACATGCAATACCACACATACACACGCTCCTCAAGAACGTGGACACACACATACACACAAATACACAGAACCTTCTGTTCCTGTCAATATTTTTCTTCTTAAAATGTTTCTTGGGGCTTTGAAGGGATATATTCAACATGGCATTTCATTGTGATTTCACTTTTGCTGGAAGCAGAAATCACAGTTCTCTCTTCCCAACCAGCGTGTAGCAACTAAAGGCATTATGTAGACTCTAGAGAATTGACTTGAAGACAATTTAAACATAGAATCATTTTGTGGTCCCAATACCTCAGTTCTGGTTGTGACTTTATCTTGGACTATGAGACCAAGGATCAATTAATTCCTTCATCTATGCCTCTCTGTCCTCAAGATAAACTACAGAGGTAGACCAGCTGGTCTAACTGTGCCAACTACGCATTACAAAGAGCAATCAAGCCATTGGATCCAAATAAGAAACATTGTTTAGATTGTTTCTGAATCTTCAAGGAAATTCACTACATTTCCTTGAATGCAACCTGTTAGAACTTCTGATACATCTCAATGACCTAGGGAGTCCACAGCATAGAATAAATGGCACTGGGATTATTTGAAAACTGAAGGTAGATAATGACATATCTGAAAGGCAACATTCCCAGCTCTCAATTCAAAATGGAAAGCCTCAGTTAGAGGGACAGATATGCAATAAAGCAGACATTGTAAAATGTTAATGAGAGAATCTGGAGAGGGGGGACAGATGGCGATTATCATAAACTTCTTTCAACTTTACTACACGCTTGGAAAAATTTATAACAAAATCTTGGAAAAATTAAACCTCGACATCAACAACTTAAGGACTCAAATCCTTGCTAAACACAGTGAGGTGTTCTGGGCTGTATGGGAACCTCTTTCTCATGTGGTACGGTGTCATCTCACTTGATGGACTGTCACTTTGAATGCTGGTGCATCCATAAAGCAATTTTCAGAGGCGATCTGGAAACTTCTAAGTCAACAAGTGGGTGAGAGATACACCAGAGGCAAGTCAAAATGCAAAGTTTAAAGAACAAAGGAAGTGCCAGCGACCATGTACTTGCCCATTTGTGATCTCATTTGACCCCAGGAGAGAAGGAGAATGGGCAAAAATGGGGCCATCTTATAGGTTCAAAGAGGAAACCGCCAAGAAATGAAGTGCCCTCCTCAGGGTCGCACAAGTACATGGAAGAGGCAGGATTTGAATTTGGGTCTTTAAACTCAAACTCTTCAATTTTGAGTCTAATAAAAATAGCTAACACCTTACTGAGCTTTTACTTTGTGCCAAGCTCTGTTGTTAAATGCTTTTAATGTGCCAACGCATATTCTTCCTCATGATAACTCCACGAAGGAGGAACTACTTTTATTGTCATTCATTTATAGGGGAAAATGGAGGCTCAGAGAGGTTAATTAGCTTGCCCAAGGTCACATAGCTAGACAGATAAAGCTAGAATGTAACCTCATCATGATCCCAAGGCATCTCAGCACTAAGGAAAGTATGCATTGATTACTATCAATAATCATTTAATGGTCTCTAAGATTTGATTCGATTTTCCATCAAATCAAGTTCCCTATGCACTTGTATATAATTAATTTCTCAATAGCTGTGAACCTAAGTCATGCAGTGAATGTTCTTTACCTATCACTGCTAAAAAAGTATGTTCTATGAGTTTAAATATATTTATGAAAGTCACTACATAACTGAACGATTTGGAAACGTGTTGGTTGCTAGTATCTATTCACAACTGAGAGATAAATGCGTGAATTTGAAAGAAAAAACTAGTTCTGAAATTACTTCAGAATCAAATTACATTCGTATACCAATGTTCACAGCAACATTATTTATAATAGACAAAAAAGTAAGAAAAATCCATATGACCATCGAATGATGGGCTCTCTCGAACGCAGCAGGCCACAAATGCAGGGTGGACACACTGTGGGAGCAACCCTGAAGCAGGACAAGCAACACCTTCTCAGCTCCTCAGCAGGGCAAAGCTCCAGCTGCCCTCACAGGCAACCTTTCCTGGCTTCTTTTCTTTCTTTCTCTGTCTTACTTCCTGTGATGGTTCATTTTATCCACGTGGCTGGACCCCAGATATGTTGCCTAACATTATGCTATATGTTTGTGTCAGGGCTGAGTCACGGATAAGGGACGTGTCTGCATGAGATTTACAGTTAAGTCAGTGGACTTTGAGTCGAGCAGGACACCCTCCACAATGTGGGTGAGTCTCATCCCATCGGCTGAGGGTCTGGGCAGATCTAAAGGCTGCCTTCCTCTGAGCAAACGGAAATTCTCCAGCACACTGTCTTTACATTTGAACTACAACAACGGCTCTTTTGGAAAACTGATCTTGGACTTGTGAGTTGCCAGCCTACCGGCCTCCCCATTAGATTTTGGATTTGCCAAGTCTCCACAGCACATGAGCCGACACCTTCCAAGAAATCTCTTCCTGTATATACACGTTTCCTATTGCTTCAGTTTCCCTGGAGAACCTTAACTAACCACTTATACAGGAATGTCTTAAGGTAAACAAATCCCTTGCACCTGAATCCTGGTCTCAGGATCTGTCTCTGGAGTCACCTAAATAAGACCGAGCTGGAGGATTTCACTGAGAAGAGACACGTGACCTGGGTGGGCAGGGCCTTGTGTGTGAAACTGAACAGGTAATAAGTGAACACCTACTATGAACTTGTCACGCATTGCTCTGCCTTGTTTATGGTATATCAGTGAATCCCCGTGTAACTCTGTGCATGTGGTAGGCTCTACGGTCACCCCTATTTTATAGGAGAGAATCCAAAGAGGTTACTGTGGGATTAAACCCCAAAATGGCCGCATCCTAATCTGCTCTTTGCTAGTGACTAACGTTCATTTATCGCATCAGGAAAACAGAGGACGACCCTCCCACACTGAGGCTCCACACATTTCTCCCGGATGCCCTCACTCTGAAGGGACATCAAGGAGCGACTGACAGAAAGTTCGACTCCACATCCACATCAGCTTTGCCTACAATAAGCCAACACATCCACTGCTAGGGCAACGAGTCCAGTTTTTAAGAAAAGTGTGCTTTTGAAGCAAAAAAGAGTGCAAGGGAGAGAAAAGAGGCTGGGGGGAGGCCGAAGCTACAAGAAAGGCCTTCAGGAGTCTTCTTGGAAAGCAAACAGCTTTTGCAAAGCAACATTTTGATGAGTTAAGTGCAAATGAATCAGGACTAATGAGAAACACATGGGCTAAATTTTCCTTAAAATATATGAGTTTAAAAATTAAGAGGAAAAAGTGCTTAGGGAAAATGTGTTTTAAGTTTTAGCCAAACTAAAAACATGTACAAAATGGGTCGAGATATTTATCGAGGCCACGAAATGACTAGGATGGTCCACCCTGGACAGATAGAGCAATAAGGGGACAGACGGACAGCAGAGGAGACAGCGCTTCATGGCAGAGCTGATCCAGGCTCCTGGGAAATGACTAAGTGGGGATTTAGAGCATTATTGCCTTTCTTTCATTTCTTTTTCCAAGTAACATGAGGCATCGCACTCCAAATGTAATACTAATGAATAAATAATCCAGGCATTTGAAAGCTGTTTGTCAAGAACACAAAATATATTTGGTGTTGTTTTAAAAGCTCTTCCAAATCTGCATGGGCAACAGCGTCCAGGAATAAGGAAGATGTCCCAGGATTCCGGAAGCTGGAGGAACACACAAGCCCGAGGGCCTCCAGCTGCTGCCAGTTCCTGGGTGGCAACGCTGATGTGTTGACAAGGAAGGACCACGGAGGCCAAAACCGACTGCTGCCAGCAGAGCAGCCACCCCGCCCGAGAGTTCCCTGGGAGGCAGAGCTGGGCCTCCCGTGGAGAAGTCCACTTTGCTTCATAAACATCAGGACCCAGAGGGTTTCCCTGTCTCCATGTCCATTCGAAACAGTGACACTTTCCATTGGTTTCCACTCGCACTCTTGGAAACAATGACTAAAGTTCCATTTTTGTTTTGAACCAATATAATTTTTAGGTAAGAGAAAAAAAATGGAGTTTGGGGAAGTATTTATTTATTTTTTTTTTCAAAGAAGCAACCCTTTTGTCCAGTATTACCTTCCAAAGAGCTTTATAAGATCTAGAACCATCACCTGTAATACCAGGTCTGGATGAGCAAGTAGAACAGACACAATAGTCTGAAAAGAGCAATAGCACTTGATCTTGAACTTGGCTTTGTTCTTCCTGAGAATGAACCTGAGATACCCACTACCCTTTGCCAAAAGAACAAAAGACAATGTGAGGCCTCATTCTCTCCCACCTCTGCTCTTCCTAAGGATGGCCAGCAGGAAGACCAGATGCCTCCATAGTCACTGCTGACTCCACCCTGTTCCCACGATGGGCCACAGGAAGCCAAGCATCAGGATTTAGGACAACATACCACTGCAGAGGGACAGACAGGATACAGGAATTTCCAGTTGAGATGATGGGTCAGGGCTGAGTACAAAGAACAGAAGAAGAACAAGTTTCTAAAGAGAGAACCCCCCACCCCAACCCTGAGCAGCATGGAGACATGTTTCTGACTGGCTGGCTGCTGTCCTTTACTGAGACTCACAAACTGACTGCTGTGGACATAGAGCCTTATGGAATTTGACACATGTAGCTTTTGGGCTTTTGGGCTTTTGCACCCAAGTTGTCCCGATTCTCTTTCATACCTAGAACTCCTTTAGGAAGCAAACACTTGACTGTAGCTGAAGATCATTTTATAAATGTCTAACCAATGCACTGTCTACTTAAAACTAATAATAAAATTAAATTTAGAAAAAAAATACCCAGAGCGGGGAGGGCAATGACTTTGCCACCACATTCTCTCTGTGTTGAAGATAAGCAAAGAAAAGCAATGCTAAGGATTTTGGGAAGAAAGTGGGAGGAAAAACTCTTCTGTGGAAAGGAAAAAAAAAGTGGTATTTTCAAGTTTCCTTTGAAAGTAAAGAACCTAAATTTTCATGGCAACCAGCTCATTCTAGGACTGACAAGGTGAGCAAGCTTCTCTCGGCCTCAGTGTTCTCATCTATAAAATGGGGGCGGGTTTGCAGGACATCGTAAAAGCTAGAGGTGACACAGGTGGTGCGTCTGGCATACAGTAGATAATCGGTACTTGCGAACCATTTGCCATCATCCTTGTTAACTACTAGACAGAGGACATGGAGTAGACGTACAGCCACACCAAAGCAACACAGTGCTGTCCCTGTCCATCTGCTGAGGTGGACAGCTGGAAGGAGTCTCCTGCACAGTGACAAACCTCTGGAGGTGGAATGACATTTCAAAAATTCCTCGACTGGCACCTTCAGTCACAAAAATAAAATAAAGCAAGTGCTGTCTCATTAGGGACACAAAAAGGGTTGGACTTTGTCAGACATGACAATTATTCTCAAGAGGCATTTTGGCAGTCACTCAAGAGAGCGCCATTGTCCTTCCTTGTAGCAATGGCACTGCCACAGCAGAACAGGAGGGTATGTGAACTGTGGTGCCCCCCACCCCCCGAAAAGCTATGTGGCAAGTCCAGGGTGCTCATGTATGAAAAATTCTGCCAGCAATCAAGGGGCGACTATCTCACGGGAATTACTTGGTGCGTCTTCTGTAGCTGCATCTCTGAAGATATGTTCTGTAGGCCTTTGGAAATGTTAATATTTAGTTAATAAGAAGTAGTCTGTGGTCAAGTTCATTTCAGACACATGCTGCTAAGCCTTGCAAAACATGCTTCTTTTGTGGCGATCCTCCTAGTACATTTTATAGACTCTTTAAAAACCGGGGAATCTTGCAAAGTGGGTGCAGCTCAGTGCTTTTTCCATATTTACTTGATCACAGATCCCTTTCGTGGGGGAACAAGTCAAGGGCCTCAAGAGTATCCCTTGGACAGGGTGGGTGTAAGCAACACCGAGCCATCACCCAATTCTTTCTCCTTGGTTCTTGCGAGAAATTTTTTTTTTATTTAATTATCTTTTGTTGCAATCCTTTTTGTTTTTACACCTCTGGTTCTCAAACTGGCTGCACATTTGAATAATCGAGGTATCTTAAAAAAAAAAAAACAATAGCAACGATTTAAATTCTGAGTTCCCATTCCAGATTGCCCAGTAGAGCAGTCTACAAGTCTGTTCTTTGAACATTCTCCACTTGAGAAGTCTGGGGCAGCTAACCTGGCACAGCTAGGCAAGGCCCGATGTTGGGGCTCACCCCTCCACCCTGGACCAATGGGACCACCTTCCCTCTGCTCATCAGCACAGACATCACACCCACTGGCATGTGTCTTACCTAAAAGTGAAACTAGCATGCGACAGTGCCAACTCAAAGCAAATTTTGAAGCCCGAAGAAAGAGAGTGAGAGATTTTCTTTCTACTTTCCAGTCTCAAGTAAGGGCAATCACCGACTTTCCCTAAAACCCATTAATTCTATATTTAGGAAACTAAAAGGGAAAGGGGAAAAAAAAACACCCAACCACAACCTCACACACAACGGAAAAGATTGTAGATTCCCAGTGGCCATGTTGGCCCATTGCAGAATGAGTGGCCTTCTGTGGGGTGTTATCATTCTCCTGTTGGACTTTTCTTTTCTAAAGGAGGAGGGTTCATTGATCTTGGCCCCACATTCCTACAGGCAGAGTAGAGATCTGCTATCTTCATCACCACTCGAGGCTGCGCAATCTGGACACACCGAGTCTCATGCATGCCTGCGAGCAGTTTTAAAAGGTTTTGGTTAGCTCCAATTTTATTAGAATGAAAGCTTTTCACAAGTAAGAGGTTTTATGGGAGTTATTTTTAAAGTAATGTGTTTTTATTGGTTTCTGGTAAGATCAGTGGAATCATATGGCATTTTTAAAGAATTTTAAACCAAAAAAAGATGTTCAAACAACTTGCCTGAATCACAAAAGCCAAGAAAGTCAGAGTAAGATATTTGAACACAGGGGGGGTTAATGCCAAGATTAAAAAAAAAAAGGGAGGACCCCAAGCCCGGACAAAGATGAACTGAGTTCAGCGTCTAAACTGTCACTCCCATATTGAGGTGCACGTACTTGTATTTCTCTTTGACTCAGTTGTCCCCAAGGATATGGAATCACCATCTGCTGTGCATGAACATTAAGCTCATTAGAAAAGAGAACATACTCTTTGTCACCTAGGCCTCAAAAGAATACAACACATGACACACAAAACACTCCAGCCGAGTGGGAGAAACATCAGCAGAATATCAGACACGCAAACCACAGAAGATCTAAGCTAGAATGCTACCTTCTCCTGCTCTCCCTCTTTCTTCTTTATCTTTGTCTCCTTTACCTTTCTTGTCTTTTTTTTTTCTCATGACTAAAGTCACATAGGCTCAGTGCAAACAATGTAACCTGTAAAAGACAACCTCTTCTTTCAGGTGAGAAAACTAGTAGAGACAGCGAGAAAGACAACTCTTCCGTGACCCACGGCACATCGGTTGGTCACCCAGGACCAAGAACCAGGCATTTCAATAGCTCTTCACCACAGTATAGTCCTGATACGCACTTACTACATATGCATACGCCCATGGTGGCTATTCATTTGTCTCCTACCCCCTTAAAATGCACACGCATGTGCGCGTGCCCCAACACGCACACACGCAAGATGATAGCAAGCTTCATGAAGAATTGCCAAGGTCCGTGCCTTTCTAATGTAGGACTGTGCAGCAAGCGTCTAGCATTTAGTAGGTGCTCGATAAGTGCGCAAATGGTTAAAGAAGTGAATCTCTGCTCAATGCTCTTTCTAATAAACCAGAAGAATCTGGCTCTTTTTTTTTTAACATCTCTCTCATCATTTCATGATTAGATTATTGGCCCAGAAAGCTTAGAAATTGAAACAGCATCCTCTTGATTTTTTTTTGGGGGGGTGTGGGTATAGGGGTCATCATCGACAAGTTTTTACTGAAGAAACATTAACTCAGAGAGTCCATTATTGCACCCCGTGCCAATGGAGAGCTGGCATCCCTCAATGCCCACGGTGCTACATGGCAATCCATGCATCGCATGCCTCTTTTGACCAGTAGCCACCCCAACTCCCAAGATACCCGGGTCATCTCCTCTGTTATCATTTAATACAATGCGTAAAGAAACGCCTCTCTCTTGGAAAGATGATTTGTGAAAATAAAAAAAAAAAGAGAGAGGCAAAGAGCCTCAGTTTTACCTAAGTCAATTGGAAATTTCCACAGCAGTTCCCATAACTTAGAGAAAAGGCCATGGAGACCAGCGAGGTCACATGATGGATGCTGAAAGCACTCGCGAAGAATGATAGCATTGCTGGTACCTAATAGTACTACTATGAATAGCATGAAATGCTAAACAAAGCGTGTGACTTCCTAAGGATGACGATATGTCGTCACCAAAATCTGAGGGGCTCGGATACATGGCAGAGAGTACGGAGGAAGTCTATGTTGATTACTTGCTTGGACCATTTTAACAGATTTGAAGTAGTATCTACCAAAAAAGGATAAACCAGAAAAAATATATATATAAAGTGTTCAGGATCCAGTGGTAGATTCCCTATCCCCGACCCTAGGCCCAGCCACCATTCCACCTCCCGCCATCTCCCCTCCCGGTTAAAGCTCCAGAGTCCATAAAATCTTTCCTGGTGTCCCCTGGGTCCTTGGCCCCGCAGCGCCTCCACTTCCTGGTGTGCAGAGAAGGGCCGGATGGACGGCCAGTGTGAGGGGTTTGCAGGCCCCACACCCCAGATCCCGCCTTCGGCCACTGCCGCAGACAAGTCAGCGGGTAAGGGGCCCGCGAGGACAAGCGACGCCCCACTGGCCCCGTCGCCGTGCAGACAGCAGCGGGGCTGAGAGGCTGTGCTCCCGGTGGGATATGAGTGGGTCACCCCCAGGCACCTGGGTGCATGCAGCACCGTGAGTTTGCAGAATTTGAAGGGGCAGCGACACTTGGGGCCGGTCGTGAAGGCTGTAGGAAAAACGATAATGTGGGCCCTGGAGTGGCTCCGTGCTCGTCTGCTCCCCGCCACTTGCCAGTTCTAACTCTGCACTGACATCCTGCTGTCTGGGGGCTGCGGACTGCGTCCTGCGGGAAGAAAGGCGTCCCCCTCTCCAGGAAGCCACCCACCTCCCCCAGGAAGCCGCTCTGAGCCAGCCAGGGGGGCTACAGAGCTGCTCCCGCCCCCGACTCACGCCCCAGTGCTCCTGTCTCCCTTAGCCCAGCCCAGTGTTTGAACTCCCCCCATTATCTCTCGCATAAAATTACAACAGGGTGTTTGAGCTGGGACTGGATTTCTGAGCTCCCGAGAGCTAGGAACCGAGCGTACCATAAAGCTGCCGGGAGATTTTTAGATCAGAATGGTAGAGGGTGGGATCACGTGTTTTCATCTTCCTCGTCTCCCTAAATACTCATAAAATAACACTAATACATGTAAGAAGTGCTGCGACTAGGAGAGACTTCTCCAGTAGAACAGAGAATCCGAGTAGTTCCCGGCACATGGAAAGTGTACGGCATCGTAATGAGAATAAATCACAGAAGTGGAAGCTGGAGTCCAGAACACCCCAGGAAGGCCCCTGCGAAGGTGGGGTGCATCCCCCCTGGCAGAGCCCTGGAGTGACTGTACACTGTATACCTGTGGGCAAGCAAAGCAAAAGCAGAGGGGGCATAAATCAAGGTGAAGTTCTGTTAGGTCACACCTCCCCCACTCCTTACTCTCATCATCCTGAGCAAATGATGGTTCGCACCCAAGATTCAGACTAAGGCTCCCGATAAGGTTGACTGTGCCAGGTTTGACATGCAGGAGGGGCTCACCTGCCAGTGGACCTGCCCTTCCAAACTCCCCACCTCCTACGTCACGGAGGATAATTTGCAGCCCAAAACAAACATACGAACAAAAAGCGACTCTGGAGAAGCCAGAGAATTTAGGAAACAGAAGAGGATTTCCCAGATACCTAAGAAGCACACGCAGAGATATTTAAGCCGACTTTACATCTGTGAAAAGAAAAGGCCATTTGGAAAATAAAGCAATCAGAGCGTACGGAAAAGTGCTTTTGAAAATAAACGAGTGACAACGTCGTGGCTGTCTGCGTTTACTCAGTCGGCATCCGTTCCTCCCCATCCTGCTGAGGCGTCCGCTCATCCCAGGGAGCCCAGGTGAATCAACAGGCATTTCTGCTGTGGCTGTTCTTGTCGTTACACGCAATGGGGATGGATGGAGTGTAGCAGGCTCGGGAAAGGCCCCCAAAGACGCCACATCCTAATGCGCGGAGCCTGTGAAATGTCCCCTCCCGTGGTCACGGGACTTCACAGTATGACTATGTTAAGGATCTTGAGCTGGGGAGCTGTCCTGGATGATCTGAGTGAGCCCAGCACAGTCTCGAGTCCTCACAGGAGGGAGGCCGGAGGACTGGGCAGGCATAGGAGATGTGACAACGGAAGCAAGAGGCTGGAGTGACAGGAAGGAGGGGCCACACACCAAAGAATGCAGGTGGTTTCTAGGCACTGAAATGGGCAGGGAAGCAGATTCTTCCCTGAGGTCTGAGAGGAAATACAGCTCTACCTCGAGTTCAGACTTCTGACCTCCAGAACTATATGTAAACAGATTCGTATTGTAATCTGTTATAGCAGCAATAAAAAAAAAAAAAAAAAAACCTAACGTAGGATGTTTGATTGACAGTTAGTGGGCAGGTATCACAGATGCTCAATGTCCTGAAATGTATAAGCAGTCGCTTCCAACGGAGAATTATCTGGGCCAAAGAGAGTGGCCTTCGGAGGTCTCCTTCTCTGGAGAGACGTTAAGAAAGAAACAGACATACCCAGTGTCTCCTGGAAGCCACCCTGTAGCTATATGATGGGAAACCAGCATTGAAATAGTTTGTAGTGTGAGTAACGGAACAGCGATGGAAAGAACTTAGAGCCTTCGTGACATGTTTGAACAGCTATATCGACCCATCCTTAGTTACTCTGAACCACTTCTGAACTTCAGTGCTACCAGGAAAAATAGCATCCTATTGCTTAGGCCACTTGCATTTGACTTTCTGGTGCCGAAAATCTATTCTAAGTAATGCGATTGCTTGAAGAAAATTAGTGGATGTGTTAAAACAGGAGGCCAAAGACAACTGGCCCCTCCCAAAGACAGACAGAAAATGAAAAATTCATAAGTTCCTGAATATTAATTCTGTATCCTGCACCTTTACTGAATTAATTAATAATTTGTTCCAATAGTTTTTCGGTAGAACGCTTAGGGTTTTCTATAGACAGCCATCTGCAAACGGTGACAATTGTACTTTTTTCTTTCCGATTCAGATACCGGTGATTTCTTGTTCTTGTCTGATTGCTCTGGCCAGGATTTCCAACACCGTGTTACGTAGGAGTGGACGTCCTGGTCTTACTCCATATGCCAGGCACAGTTCTAGGCACTGGCAATATGGAAGAGAACATCATTTAAAAAAAAAAGAAAGAAAAAGGCCCTTCCTCTCTTAAGGTAGACAAACGGGAAATTTAAGAGAAGACTAGAAGTAGGTGAATATTTTATTTCAGACTGGGGTAAGTGCTCTCAAGAAGAAAATAGGAAAGCTGGTCCATGAACCTGTTTTTTTTTTTTTTTCTGTGGCAGGAAGACTCGGTAGGTGGTCGGGAGACCCTCTCTGGGGAAGCAGCCTTTAAAAGGAGGATGAAGTAAGGACGAGAAGGATGGATCAACGGTAAGATTCCAAGGAAGGGGACCCGGATGGAGGCACCAGCAGGTGGGCGTCGGGCATGATCACCTAGCAGAAAGGCCACTGTGCCTGGAACTCACAGGTCCCAGACAGAGGTCGGGTGCGAAGGCGGGGGCACTAGCAGAGGCCAGGTCACGTAGTGTGAGGACTCCGGGTGCTATTCTTGTTGCTACCGGAAGCCTCAGAACAGCTCTGCCTAGGGGGCTGGACTAACGTCTTTAAGGATCACCATGGCTTCTGTCTGGAGGATGGACTGCAGGGGACAAGGAGGCATCAGGGTGTGGACAGATGGATAAAGGAACGCTGCAAGTCTTGTGTGACCCAGGTCCAATCCCAGCCCCACCTTTCCTGGCTGTTTTGCAGGACAGGTGAGTCCCTCTCTGCTGAGGCCTCTCTTGTCCTGCTCATGAAATAAATAAGAAGACTCACGAGCCACCCTTCAAGGCACTGCAACCATGACATTCTGTAAACGTCTGCATCTTAGTCTCGTCTTTGTCATTCGGGTTCAGAGACAAACCTGAACATGGCAGGTCGATTCCTTCCTGCCTGAGCAGCCCCGAGTCAGCCCACCAGCCACGCGGGTGACAAAGCTCAGGCCGCTTCACGACGCCCAGTGAGGGGACAACAGCCCCTTGACGCTGCTTCTTAGTGACAGGACAGAGCACCCCGCTTTCCAAACAGCAGCTCCTCGGGGAGCCTTTGATCCGCTTCTATTTCTTGTTTTGCTCTCTGCTCCCCCAAAAGAACTCAGGACTGCCCCCTCGGGGCCCACCCTGGTGCCCCCCCTGAGAAGGGACATGTGCTCCTTCTTAGCCAGCTCTCCAAATGTTCCCACTTGCTGGCCTGACCACGGGGAAGGGCGTCTGACCTGCTTGGGATCGAGTGTGTCTCCCTCCCTCCCTCCCTCCTTCCCTTTCATCTCCCAAAATGGTCCTCCCCGGCCTTACGGGGGAGGCCCCGCGCTGGGCGGGGGGTCACACCTCCTCACCCCCGACTTCCTCCGCTGCCCGGCCCTTCAGACGCTGGCTTTTGCAGCTGCTCAGGACAAACCCCTCACACACAGCTCTGGCCGGCCGGTTTGTTTTTATAAACAATACGCAGGATGGTGCTCCACTCCAGCCAGCCTCGTTTTCAGGGCCGGGGGGGCCGGGACGGGACGTTGGTGGGGTTTCTCCAGATGGTGGCCCGCGTGCCGTAAATCTCGTACACACGGAGGGATGCTCTTGTCTTGTTTTGTTTAAGAGACACAAACAACCACCGCTCACAGGCCCACCCCGTTTGCTCTCCTTCCCCAGGATCGCAAGGCATTATGGGGACGGATGCCCCACGACCTGGTGATACTAAACAGCCTCGAGAACCCACGGGTCCCTGCCAGGGCGTGACTGCCCTTCATCAGACACGGCAGCCCAGGCGCACCCAGCCCTGCCCCTCCCCGTCAGATTGCGTGGATCACAGTCTCCGAGCCAATGTGGGTCGCACGCTGGGCCGCTCTGTGTGTCCACGGACCAGTGACCCTCACAGCCCCGAGTAAAGGCAGCGTGAGAAACGCAGCCATCGGGCCGTGTGGGTGGGTGTCCTGCAGGTAAAAGTATGTGGGGGCCCCTCATCAAACCCCGAGATGGGGCAGGTGACGGGGGGCGGGGGGAGGCTGCCGACTCATATCACATTATGGACCAGAGCTAAGTGACCCACCATTGGCCACCAGGAGCCCGGCCGTGCAGAGGGAAGGCGGCCATGTCCTCGGACTCCGCCTCGCACCCTTCCAGGTCAGTGGACTTCCCATGGCCCGAGCTCTGGGGCAACCTGGGTTCCCCTTCATCAACCTGGGTTCTCCTTTTCCCATCACCAGGTGGGGAGGCTGGCAGTGCGCGGACTGCATCCCCTCTCGATCTGTCCTGGGGACAGCATCGTACCCCTCCACCGCCCCCAGGGAAGAGCAAACCCCACAGCCCTGGAGTCTGAAGTAGAAGAGCTGTCTCACTGCTGCTTTTTTACAGAGAAACTGAGGCTCAGAGACAGACAGGGGCTCACCCAACGTCACACAGCAAACTGGGGTCAAAGCAAAGTCTCTAACCCCACACTCAGATCCACCATTCCCTAGACACATCAATACTTGTAAAATCTGGCCATTTGGAGGTGCAATTTCAACTCAAAACATCACAAGGGGAATGGGTCCAGCTGATACCCCAACGTGACCACGGCCCATCACCAGCTGTAAACACTACTGAAAGGAAGCGCTTATTTAGAGGGGGTCTTGAGGTCCCCCCACCCCAAACGCCTCAGGAGAAGGAACACGCTACTTTGGCACATGAACACTCTCAGTTGATTAAACTTTTGCTGTCGGTCCACGATACAAAAACACTTTGCTCCATCCAATGCCACTTGGCACCCACTGCTCCTGTCTGCTCCGACAGCCAGCCTCTGCCAGCACCTGGGACTGTGCCCGAGGGTGTTTTCAGACAGAGGGAAGATGCACAGAAATACCAGCGACTGAACGCTCGGGGAGCATCCATCTCTCCAGCATGGAAGGACGGGAGCAGGTGGACAAAGACCCACCTTCCTTACCTTGGAAATGGAAGAACTGGGAGACGGAGCCTCCTCCTCCTCACACTCTAAACCTTGTCTCCAGGTCCGCTCGTGGAAAAACCCAAACTCAGTTCTTCATGACCGTCTTCCTTCCTGTAAATGGCATGGATGACAGCTTAGTGGCCCATCATTTTGCTTTAAAACTATCATTTTAACCAGAATTTAAAATTCAGGGCATTTAAAATAAATATGAAATGGGAATTCTCCTTTCTTTTAACATGCATAATGTTAGCTGTGGGAGGAAATGCATAAATTTAAGCTCGTAACATAGAAGTCCCAACACACGCAAACAATGGAATATTATTAGGCAGTAAAAAGGAATAAAGCCCCATTACGAAGGAGAGCGGAGAGACCAGCAGAGCCTAAGGACAAAACCCAGAACATCAGAACCGGGACAAGAATGGGGCTCAGCCATGGAACTTTCTCTTGAGACCAAGCAGGAGCACACGTGTCGGCATGCAAGGGAGTCTGCCTCCTGGAGCAAGATGCCGCCTCTCTCCTGCTCGAAACCCCTCAGTGGCTCCCTATTGTTCACACGATGAAGTCCAAGCCCCTGAACAGAGCTTTTCAAGTCCTCCTAGAACCCTGTTCTTCAGTGTCTGTCCACAGAGTGTCCACTGTCTGACCCTGTGCAAACTGTGGAGGGACCATTTATGGTGCCTGTCCTCACAGGGATAGCTCACAGTTCAGTGGAGGAGATGAGCAAGTGTCAAATAATTTGCAGGGCCACCTGGCGAGGGTTGTGAGACCTCCTAGGTGACCGGAAGAAAGGGTGATCACTTTACTAGGCAGGAGGGAAGGAAGACTTCACACCACAGACCCTCCACTGCACCTCAGAGGCTAAGGAGCAATCTGCCAGCTGGAGGAGGGGGTGAAGGATGGATGTCTGGCAGAAGGGCAGCTTGAACAGAGGTGCAGAGAGGTTCAGAACTACCCAGGGCAGGAGTTCAGTGAGACCGGTCATCATGAGGGACATCTGGGAAACTGAGGCCAAGGAATTCCTGGGCCAAAGCTCCATGTTCCCGTCTGAGGTATGGCGACGGGGATGGGGGGTGGGGGTTGGAGGTGGGCTGTGCTTGGAGCCTGGAGGTCACCTGCACTCGGAGGGCCTCCTGTGTCAGCCAGCCCTGTTTGGGCAGCACGTGGCACTTCTCCCCCGAGAGGAAATGACTGGCTCATGTAATCACAGTCCCAACAAGACCCTTCCTCGAGCTCCTAGCTCTTCTTCCCTCCTTATCGGCTTTGCGTTTCAGCCAGGTTTTCCCCCAGGTGATGGCGAAGGCGGCCAGTGAGATCTTCAGAGACATCTACAACTTTAGGAACTTTCCAGAAAGTATCTCCCATTCGTTGCCATAAAAATCGCAAGAGAAAGAGCTTCACTGGCCCCAATCGTACCTATTCTGGACCAAACGCTGGGGCCCGGAAGATGCCGCGTTTTCATTGGTCAGTCTTAAGGTCACGAGCTTATTCTCAGAGCCGGGGTGGTGTCAGTTCCCCTCAGCAATGACTACGGGTAGTAGGAGGTCGACACCCTATCAAAATCGGGGCGCAGGGCAGGCAAAAACAAGCCCCCCAGTTGTGTGGCCCATGCAGAGGGCAACATCCCTGTTGCCACGACGACCACCGCCGGGCTTTGACGGTCCTCAGTCTCCACGCTGCCCTTAGCCAAGGGAGCTCGCTCGTCTGTATCCCCTGCACAGATCCCCGTGATGCTTATGCTGAGGGCAACGGCGACATCTCTAAGGTCCGCTGCTTCGTAAGCTTTATCCAGTGGCCCGACGTCTGCTCTGGTGAGCCGTGTCTGTAACCCCAGCTACCCCGGAGTGGCTTTGTGTCAACATATTCCTTTTCTTGGGCTCATTTCGTCACCTGAGCCCACTTTTGAACAAACCTCGGTGGGCTCTGTGGCAACGTTCTTAGTCCCGTAAGGATTTGCTCATGCCAGCCACGGTGGCTGACGCCTGCTTTGCTCAATTAGATTTTGCTTACTAAGCGAATGCGGTGGTGGCAAACTCACTGGCCAGTGTTACTTAAAATAGGGCTTCGACGCTCACAAAATGACTTGTATAGTGTGTTACTTCGGCAACTTTTGTGGCTGCCTTGCCTGCAGAATATTGAACAAGCTGATGCCAGAAATCTACTGTCTGTCTGTCTACCGCTCTCCCTCCCTACCTACCTATATCCTTCCCTCCCTACCTCCTTCTTTCTTTCATTTCCTTCCTCCCTTCCTTCCTTCCTTCCTTCCTTCCTTCCTTCAGCAAAGACTTATTGAGCACCTACCATATCCCACGCATTAGAGATAGAGTAGAACTTTTTTAAATCCCTCTAATAATAAAGACATAAGTATTTATACATAAAAATTATAAATAAATAGACACATATATACAGCAATGCTTATTATTTGACAGGCACTACTCTAAAAACTTTACATATAGAACCTTTTAATCTTATAATAAGATGATAAATACGTTTTATAAATGAGGACGTTGAGGCACTTGGCCATCACACGACTCCCCTAGTATTGTACACCCAGTTATTGGAGCAGACACTTCAACCCACTTATCCATGACACCATCCATTCGATGCATAATCACATGAAAAAACGATGACAAATTGTGGTTAATATTAAGATGGGTAAGTTCAGGGACGTTATAAGGAGCCCAACCTGCTCAGGTAGGGAGGGTGAGGCAAGGGCATCTCTGAGGAAGGGACATGTGAGCTGGCATTTGAGAATGAGCTGGAATTCTGTTGTGTTGGAAGGTGAGAAAAGGCAGATGGCAGGCAGCGGGACAACGGATGCAAACCTGCCCCAAGGGAGCTTGATGGAAGCAAGTACTGTAGAGATAGTACAACTAGGTCAGGGACAGGTGGGCTTACGCTTTGGGGTTGAATTTTTTTTTTTTTGGTGGTCGGTAGAATAACATCCCCACAGTGTCCATGTCTGAATCCCCAGATGGTGTGACTATGCTACCATACATGGCAGAAGGAAAGGGGCCATGAGCCAAGGAATGCAGGTGGCTTCTCGAAGCTGGGGAAGGCAGGGAAACAGGATTCTCCTGCAGAACCTCCAGGAAGACACGCAGCCCTAGCAACACCTTGATTTTAGCCCTAGGAGACCATGTCAGACTTCTGACTCCAGAACTGTGAAATAATAAATTTATGGTTTATTTTTTTTAACTTAAGTTTATGGTCATTTGTTACAGCAGCAACAAGTAACTAACACACACCATGAAAAGCCATTGAAGGTTTTGCACAGAGGAATGGCATTATCCGATTTTTTTTTTTAATTAGCTCTATATTTTTATCTGTGTCTCACGCTATTTCACCATGACTTGGGGGTCAACCATGATCCACGCCATACTGAGTTGTTGACAAGGTTTTCTATCCAGGTTGGAGAAAGCTATCTATTTCTCTATGTCCTAGGACAAAGAGCTCGTCCTCGGTTCTGTCGCGAAGCCTTTGTATGTAGCAGTTCCGCGCGTTGTCATCAGATGCTGGTACCCACGTCCAGCGGCAGAGATCTCCATGGGCCCCGATGCTCACTGCATCTTTTTAACCTGAGTGACCTTTAAGCAGGGTGAACAACCTCTCTGAACCTGTTTCTCATCTGTGGGATGTGAAATGTGCCAGTAACCGAACCACTGGGTCATCATGAGAATTGCAAGAAAACCATCACAGAGGTCCCGACAGAGAGCGGGGCTCCGATGGTGCCAGACCCTCCCCCTGTGGAGTGGCCTCTGCGCTTCCGGTTCCTCTTGGGTCCGACAATACAGCCCACGTCTGAACAATTATTACCGTGAACTCGAAGAGACTTTGCAGATACAGTGCCAGGTGAGTGTCATCTCCAACGCTGTGGGGATGGCTGTGTGATGGCTGTGGCTCTAAAGCACGGATGCTTGGGTGACCCCATCATGACCGGGTGGCCCAGCAGGAACGCCCTGATGCTGGCGATGAGCTCGCTCGCGATCACAGGACCATCGTCGCCCAGGCAGCTCTGTGCAGAGGGAGACAGTGGCCCAGTCCCAGCGTGAAAGTGCCACAGTCTCTAAATTAGGAAAGCAGTGGCAGGAGGCAGCCAGGTCCTCACCACCCAGACACACACTCACGCACACATGCATGCACACGCACGCACACACAGGCTTTCCACAAATTGTGTAGCCCTTCCCCTTATGCCTACCCCTTTCCTTTTTCCCTTGTTCCTTTGTTTCTGAGAAAAAGACGTACACCCAGAGAGGAAGGACGCAGGGTGGGTCTTAGCCCCTCTCACTCTGTCAATGGATTGGCCGTCAGTTAAAACAGCAACACGGGCCCCCATGGCATCCGTCTGCCTCTTGTAGCCGAAGTAGGAGTGAGTGAGGCTGCGCAAAATCTAGTCCTCCTTCAAGACTCCCCTGGTTTTCGGGATCACCCCTGGCTCCAGGCCCCTGCTTCTGCTGATTTGGAAAATTTTTACGAGTCATCCGATGTCCTGCCAAAACCTAATCGGCCACATCGAGCTGGAAGCCAGAGGCGAGGCTGCCTGTCGGTGCAGACTGCGCGGCCCAGCCTTGAAGAAATCACTCTGATGTGGCCCGCGAGGACTACAGCTAGACCAGGATGCCACGTTTTTCAAGAAGACACAGTGCAACTTCCTCCTACACCCCGCTCACTCTGCGAGCTCTGCACGCAGCCATAGGGGAATCACCCCTTCTCCTCTATATGATGATGTCACCCTCAGCCTACGGCACCTGGGCTGTTTACTTCCCCTGAAGGAGCCGAGCTCTTACTGGCCAGTGCCCACCCAGATTTCTGATTGCCCAGCTACCTGAACAGCTGAGGGCGCTGTGACTGAGTCGAGTCAGCAGAGAACGCCTGAGAGCTTTTCTAAGATGTCTCGCTGGTAAGATCCCCATAGCTGCCCTATTTGCATCCCAAGTCCCATCTGTTTCAATGTATAGACAAAGCAGAAGGTAGATCCAGACTTCAGATCGCCCGGCCAGGCACAGGTTTCTTCACCTGGCATTCCAGGTGGAGGGTTTGCTGGCGTGTATAACTATCCGCCTAACTGTGGTGAGATGTTTAAAGACCAACGGCAGAAGAACTAGGGTTGAGGGGTTGACCCCGTGGTCACCCAAAGCGTTCTTCATAAATTTCAGTTATAGAAGTTTTCTTGTACCTGAAAATAACAGCCATTTTCAGCTGTTGGCTGAACTCACAGGCAGTGGGGACAAGGACGAAAGGCAGCAGAGAGTGCGTGTGTGTCCCCTTCGGAGCAGTAGCCTGGTGTGGCCGGAGAACTTGGGCTTTGAAGTTGAATCTCACTGAGTTCAAAGCTCCAGCAGTTCCCAGCTGTGAAATCTGGCAAAATGCTTCCATGCTCGTATTTGTTACTAATATGTATTTATTTATTTATTACTGATATACTCAGCGAATGTTTGCTGAGCATCTACTATGTGCCCGTCTCAGCACCAAGTGCTGGGGCTGCAGCAGAGACAAGACAGAGAGACTTTGCTTCTGCGAAGCTTCAGCGTAGTGGAGGACGGAACAGTGATCTGACCTGTGACATCACGACAATAACCATTATGAGAACTCTTATTAGGTCACGGCATTGACACTGGGCATTGACATGAGGTCTGTTCCCTGTGGCTTGAGTAAAATAGCTTCTGGGCAGCTTGAGGATTCCTAGACCTTGAATCCCTGGCTGTGTCTGCATAGTTCCTTTGATATCCAGGAAACACTTATTAAGCATCAATTCCCTGCCTGGCCCTGTTCCAGGCACTTTGGACTCATCCGTGAACAAGACAAAGATCCCTGGGCTCATGGAGTGACCAGATGGAGCCAGCAGTGAATCACTGATGGAAGAAGGAAGTAAAGCAGACAGGGTCTTCATTTGGGAGCGCCACCCCCAGGCAGACTCTGAGACACAGATATGGTGGAGGAGTGGGACCTGGGACATAGTCCCAGGAGGCCCAGGTAAGGAGGAGGCAAGGCAGGAAAGAGAGGAAAGGTGATTACAGGTGCATTAATGAGCAGGCACACCAAGGGCAACTATGGCTGATTCCTTGGGGAACCTTCTGGAAAGCTGTGTGGAGCCCACCTCAGAACCGTCTCCCTAGAGAATAGAAGGCTGGGCATTTATCCACTGACAACCAACCCCCATTTGGTGGGGTGTTGTCCTCAACTTGGTAACTCCCCCATATTTCCAGGTTGCCCCTGCTTGCAAGGCAAAGCGAGCTCCTGCAGTGCCAAACAACACCCCTGGGTGCAGAAAGAAGACCCAGGGGGCTGAAGTGGAAGCACATACTACAGGAGAACTCAGGTGGGCCGTGAGGATGGAGGACCAGCTTCCAAAGCATCTGCCCCCCGCCATGTGTGTTAGGAGGTAATAATGCATTCAGCCAGCCCAAGTTCAAGTACAACCCCACCAAGGCAGAGAGAACGCCCTCCAAAGTCAGCTGTGTGGCCCCTTCTGCCTAAGGGGCCGCCAGCAGAGGCGATGTCTAGTCCTGGACAGTAGAGTGACCGTGTGGAGACAGTGGCCTGCTCTTTGGGTTCAAGAACAGTCACAGCCAGGGGAGTAGAGAACCCACGAGCCCAGTCCCCTGGGCTGTGGGCGTTATCATGACTCAGAATACCACCAAGAGGAGTGAATCACTACCAGGCAGTGGCTCAGAACACACAGCCACACCTCTCCGATCCCCTCAGGGCTGGACACTCTGCTTCACCTGGGTTCCCAGGACAGACGAAGAAAGAAATAATAATAAACAGAGGAAAAGAGACCTGGCCTCCCAGCCCTGGGTCATAAGGAATAAGATCTCACATGGTATGACTGCCAATAGCAAATCTAAGAGCTGCTGCCTGGGGAAGGAGGAGCGGGGATTTGCAAACGTTCAACTTTTTAACCTAAACTCACAGTAAAACAAAACAAAACAAAACATTTTACATGTCGACCCAGCACACACATGTACCTAACTTTAAAAAAAAATGTTTCATGTCATCACATAATTCTTATCCTTACTACCTGTTTTACAATCTAATATTACTGGTATATTATGTCATATGATATATTTTGTCTTTAAAAATGCTGGTCGAGACCCTCTCCATTAATTTTACAACCCACTTTTTGGTGATGAAATGGTGGCACCCCTCGATTTAAAAACACTGAACTCGCAGATATGGAATTTGGTACTGAAATCGGAGCTCTGGATGGAAATAATAAAGCCTGGCTGGATCCCACCCTGCTGTATATCTCTGGTGAGCTGTGCAGAAAAATAAGGTTCAAGCACAGCTGAAGGCAGCAGCCATTCCTCGGGGAAGCTTTTTACAGAAGTATAATAGATACAAGAAAGCATGCAAGGCATGGGGGCAGCCCTCAGTGCAACTTCACATTGTGAATGCCCCAGGGACACCAGCACCCCCAAAAGCCCCCTTGCATACCCTCCCAGTCTCTACGCTCCCTCCACCCCAGAGCTAAAAGGATCCTGATTTCTAACCCCAAATATTATTGTTGGCTGTTCTTGAACTTCGTAAGCATCAAGTTGTGAACATGAATAAAGGAAACCTCATTTTAAATGAAGTTGGGGAACAGTGAAAGGGGAGCTCTCACACACTACCACCCACTGCTGTGAGCGGACTCCAGCAGAAGGAAGTGTACCCTTATGTTCCTCAAATGGGAAAGTCTACTCCACCACTCCAGCAGGAGAAAGGGAGGTTTTCTCCTTGCCTAGCAACAGACCCAGCCAATAAGAAACCACCATGACTCAGCCAATGGGAAGCCACTACACTTCTAACTCCCAGTTTCCTCCAATGGACATTTTGTTTATAACGGTCTCCCTTCCCCCAACTCCCCCTTATCCCTCCTTATCCATTATAAAGTAACATTCCTCTCCTTTGTTCTCCACATTTGCCTATGGTTTGCCATAGGTTGCATGTCCAAGATTGCAGTTTGGGGGTGTTTTTTTGTTGTTTTGGGGTGTTTTTTGTTTGTTTTTTGTTTTGTTTTGTTTTTTGTGTGTTTTTTGTTTTTGTTTTGTTTTGTTTTGTTGTTTTTTTTGTTTTTGGGTTTTGGGGGGTTTTGTTTGTTTGTTTGTTTTCGGTTGTTTTGTTTTGTTTTGTTTTGTTTTGTTTTGTTTTGTTTTGCCATTCCTGAATTAACCCACTTTGCTGCTAAAATAACTGGCTGTTTTATTTTATTTTTAAGGTTGACGAAATCATACGGGGTGTACTTTTCTACGTTTGACTTCTGCCGAGTGAACCTAATGGGCGTGAGATTCTTCTGTGCCCCTGGGTGTGGCTGACATTTGTTCTTTCCCTGTGCCGCGTACCGGTCCCCGGTGTGACTAGACCATAATTTCACTCATCGGCCATGGGCCTTCGCATCGTCTCCATGTGGGGGCTGTAAGAACTGCTCTGAACGTTCGTCTTTGATGAACATATGTGCTCATTTCTATTCCGTATTTACACAGGAGTAGAATTGTCCAGTCATAGAATATGCATATCTTCAGCTTTAGAAAATATTAGCCAGATGTTTTGCAGGCCAATTCTGAAAAAAACTAAAAATGATTTGAGGTTCCACTCTTTCATACTCAACATGAAAACAGTTTGTAGAGAGCCCCATAGGGGTTAAAAATAAATATTCTGACAGCTGAAATCACTTAACTCTATTGAGGAGAAGAATGTCAATGAGAAAATTAGCCTTCTTGTCAGCCACTGTCCAAGCATTGGGGGGAGCCCCAAGGAAGTGTCTCTTTAGTTTGTCACTTTAAAATTAAAACATGCCGCATGGATACACCCGGAGGATTGCAAGGGTCTCAAATGCCATCGCTGATCTCCCCAAAGGTGTCTCCCAGCTTGGGTTTCCAGAAATCCACACCTTACCCCCACCAGTTTCCGGCTACGATTCTGATTACAGTTTAGGAGATGCTTATTTTTGGAAGCTGTCTAGAAGCTTCGAGATTTGGGGAGGCCATAGGGAGCAACTGGACATGAACACTTGAGTCAGACACAAGTTTTGAAAGTGGAGTCCTAATGGGTCACCGTGGGCACATTATTTTACCTCTTGGGTCCTGGTTTCTCCATCCGCAAAATGGGCATAATATGACGTTGCGTCAGGTTCTAGGGTGAGGAAGAGAAGAGTCTGAAATGCATGAGTTGACACAGTGCTGGAGGCTTAGTCTTAGGTAAACATGAACTGCATTTAGCTGCATCGCCACGATCACTCTCGCTTGCTTGCCATCGCGGGTGGGGTGTCCTGAGCTGGGTGGGCAGCACCCAAGCTGTGCACGGAGGGCGGTTTCCCCCACCCGCTTCATTTATGCATCATTTGAGCCTTCACTCTCCTCACTTCCCAGCCCCCAAGAGTAGCAGGAGTGTCCCAGCTACAAGAGCCAGAATCCCATCACACTGAGCCTGCTAATCCTCCTCACCCTCAGATGTGGTTAGCTGGGGCTGGGGACCCCGACGGGGGGAGGTGACTTCAGTTGCAAACGCAGGGCCGCAAAGCTGAGCTGCCCGAAGTTTGCGGCCAGGAGCAAACGGGAAACAAATTAGTTCAAGCCCAGAATGTAAACGGGCGTTGACAGAGATGCATGCAGGAGCCCTGCGAAGAAAATGTGCTGCCATTTCTCATCCAGTTTGCTACGGAGTCCATGCCGCGGGGTGCGGGCCACGAGAACGTGCTGCCTTGGTGCCTGGGACCCCCTTGGGGACTCCCGGATGCATCAGGTGCCACCGTCAGGTTTGGGGGATGGGGGCTCTCCTGCAGATGTCTCAGGCCTTTGCGTTTCAGTGCCTGGGCGTCCCGCAGTCGAGCCCAGTTCTGGGACTTGGGATTTCCAGAGATATTCTCACTAGGATTCTGGGAATGTGCCCTGGGCAGGGGCAGGGACAGGGGCTGGAAAAACACGGAAATGGTGGGGGCCCACGCTTCAAATAGAGCTCTCGTCTGGTTCACATTAGGTTGAACCATATGAAATTGCTAGTTTTGTTGGTCAGAAGCAGTTCATTGACAATTGCATAGGGTTCAATATATCATATTATATCAATTGGTGTTTCATGTAAGTTACGATTTGAACTAAACATTCTGGGGTTAATGTACGGGATGGAGTCCAACCTCCTGACTTTCAGACAGGGGAGCAGGCTGGACAAGATCCTGCTCCAGCCACCAGCTCCAGGAGGAGGGCAGGGCAGTGGGGAGCTGTTCACATCCCATCAGCCCTAACACGGGGCCTGGCACACACACAGAGCTGGAACAGCACAGGAATAGAGCAGGTGCAAACTCTAGCATGGATTCGTCCCTCACCCATTCACGTATTCACGAACAAGCATTCACTCTACCTGGTATGGATCACGTAGCTGCCTAAGTGCTGGGTCACAGCATTTAAGGAGACACAGACCCTCCTCCCCCCTCCCGCCATTTTTAGTCCAGTCAGTGAAACAGACATGAAAAGGTATATGCTCAATACTCAGCCAATGCCTGAGCGTTTATTACGATGGTGATAAATGGCAGGAAGGAAAGAGTAGAAGCAATCCCTGAGGACTTAGTAGGTGCAAAGCCCCACCCAGGCTGGCCAGTAGGGACACGTGGCAGGCAGTGCCATGCTCACCAGGATTTAGTGTTCCCTCTTTAGAAGGACCGTCCTTTCCTTTGCTGCCAAACTCAGGCATGGCCAGTAGAATGTGAGCAAAGGTGTTGAGTGACATTCAGGTAGGAGATTGAAGAGGCAGTGTGCCACAATGTCATTAGCCAAGCCTTGGAAACGAAGGTCATGGAGAACAGAGGCCTGGACCCCTCACCATGGATCCCAAATGTGAGCAAGAAAGAAACGTATGTGCTTATAAGCCCCGAAAAACTCCGGGCTGTCTGCTCCAGGTTGCTGTAGCATCAGCTTGCCTGACGGACGCGGCGATGTGCACACGTGTGCTCAAGACTCACACGAAACCAGGTTAAGTTTTCTGTAGCCCTCCCTGCTGCCAAGAGCAGAGGACTCCACCCAAGCAAGTACTCAGCAAACGATCACGTGCCAATGATTTGACACAGGGTGTGGTGATTGCCACCTAAGAAGGGCAAGCACGGTGCCCCAGGAGACCAGAAAAGGGATAGCCCACCTCCCAGTGGAGAAGGAGGGCATCTTGAGTACAGGCTAAGCCACCCCACATGCTCAGTAAGTGGTAAATACTATTATGATCGTGTCGTGATGCTAGTTCAACTCCTGTTTGGGGAATGGCTTGCAGGCAAGTCGGACTGGAGCACATCCCACTGCCCAGGGACTCTCTTCATACTCCAGGCATCATGGCTTCTAGAAGCCAGAGCCTCACGTTCTTAGAGCCTTGTGACCACAGAAGGAATACTTCCTTCCCTGCTCTAATTTTTAAAATCCCAGAGAAGACTTCTATTGGTCAGCTGGAGGTCACATGTCAGCACTTGAACCAATCACCATGGTCTCTGGGTAAGATCCAGCTAAATGGACCAGCCAAATTTGGTTCTACCCTTTTGCGCAAATCTGTTACAGAAGAACAGAAGAGTAATTGTGACAAATGAGTGACCCATATTTATGTGTTTATACAATCATGTACCAAGTACTTACGGTCAAGAAGGCTTTGTACTATGTACCAAGGAGGAATATAAGAAACAGAAGCAGAGGGGTTCTAGGATTTGGGGATATAGTAGCAAGAAAACAGTAGAGCCTATATCTTGTCTAGGTCCCTGCATGGACACTCCCCTGTGACACCCTGCCTGGAAGACGGTCCTCTTCCCAGAATGCTCTGGTCCCTTCCCCACAGTGGGCTGTCCCCTCCTCCCAGGCCCAAGGGGTTAAGAGGCAACTCAGCTCTCTCCTGGGCCTGCAAGCCTTGTTGGATGAGAATGAATGGGGCTCTGAGCGGTGTCCTGTGCCTCCCTGGACTCTGCCCTGCTCCCAGACACTGCGTGTGTGCGGGTGCTGTCTCCTCTCCTGTTTACAGAGCTGGGGGCTGCTGTGACTCCCACCCCCTTTTCCCTGGGTGCCCTCAGGGAGACAGAGATAAAGCCCCTCAGCCCTAGGATGTGTGGCCTGACTCTGTCCAAAGTCCTGGGCTTCACACTGCAGGCGCCACTGTCATGGTGAAGCAGGGTCACCCAGAGCCCCAAAACCTGGGACGTCGGGGCAGCTGGGAGTGAGCTAACTGGACAGGAAGTAGCTTAAAACATAACTGCAGCGACTTGACCAAATCAGCGTTAATTTTTCCTTCACAACAAGACGCCCAGCTCCCGTGGCTCAGATTCGAAAAGCCCAGAAGTTCTGAGGCCCTGCGGGCGTCATCCTCGTGAGGCAGGTTGGCCCCTGCGAGGCCAGGCAGCACCCCTGTCAGCAGAGGGGGTGACGAAGGGAGGGCGGGACCGGTCTGCTGTGTCTCTTTAATCGGGAGAGTGAAACTTTCCCAGAGACACCCCATAGATGCAGGTGTCATAGGCCAGGTCGAAGTCCGTGGTCACTTCTAAGTCAAGAGAGGCTGACGAAGCAGGCAGTTTGTTTCTCCACCTTCCGAGGGGAAGGAGGCAAATGAAAAAAAAAAGTGCTAGAAACAGCAGGAGGTCAGTCAATGAGCCACATCCGCTGCGGAAAGCTGCCTCGTGCACGCTTTTGCCAGGGCTGCCTTCACAAAGTCCCCCAGACCCAGGGGCTCAGCACCGGGGCTGCGTCGCCTCACAAGCCTAGAGGCCAGAAGTCTGGGGTGAAGGAGCCGGCAGGGCTGGTCCCCTCTGCAGGCCGAGGGGGAACGTGTCCCCTCTTCTCCCGAGCTTCTGGGGCTTTGGGGGACTCGGAGAAGCACCGCCTTGTTCTCGCCCTTCGTCCCCACGTGACACCCATCCTCCCCGTGCGCGTGTCTGTCCCCGCGGTCCCCATTTTTACGAGAACACCAGTCATATTGGACAGGGGCCCTCCCCCCAGGATTTTACTACAGCCCGATTATCCCGTCGACTATCCCTAAGCGAGTCACCCTCTGAGGTCCTGGTGGCAAGGACTTCAACATCCAAATGCGAGGGGGACACAGGTCAACCCCTAACACTCATTCCTCATCTGCAGCGGGAGCGTAAGGCGGGTTCTCGCTCACGCCTCAGTGTGACACCTGACCTGGGAGGACGCACAGATGGAGCTGTCACAGGGCCTGGCCCAGAGAAGCCCCCCCATGCCCAGCTACTGTGGGGGTGTCTTCCAGAGCTCCACACCCCGACTGCAGAGGCTGAGACCAGGGAGGTGGCACCTACGAGGAGGAGGACCCATGGGTACCCCCCAGATTTCCAGCCAAGAGCCTGTAGGACAGACAGACACGACTTGAGGACTCACCAGGGGGCACTCCATCCAGGATGGCCCCCTCCCACCGCCAGTTGGGGACAGCTGGTGGCCCGAGTCAGGGTGGCCCTCACACACTCGGCAGCCCCCCTGGGCACGCATCTCCAAGGGAAGCAGCCGTCAGCAGTTCCAAGGGAGAGGCGGGGGTCCCCAGCCCTCACCCGGCAGTCCCCTCTGTGCTGTGCGGTAAGGGAGCCCTCTTCCTTTTCTGGGGGTCATCTCTTCACCCTGCGAGAGCAGGAGGAGCTACAGCCTCGCAGGTTCTGGGGGGCCGTCCTGTCCCTGTACCACAGCGTTCCGGGTAAATTACAAGGCTCTCATCAGCAGTGGGGACTTTATTGTTCTGCCAGGACATCTTCCTTTGTCAAAAAGACAATAAGTTGTTGTAAGTAGTACTTTTTTAGGTTTACCACGCAGACAGACTAATTGTACCTTTTAATCTGGGTCAAACTGCTCTTGCTTATTACAAATTGGCTCCGAATCCTACAAAGAGAAGTGGGGAAAATGCGAGGAACATTTGCAAATAATTTGGAGGCAGAATTACCTTCAGACAAACATTGTGTCATGTTGGGTTGAAATGCGTCCCTGGTCCCCAGTCCCGTGAGGGTCCGGTGGACCCGGGGGGAGGCGAGGGGACAGAAAGGGCTCCCCGTGATGGATTCTGGCTGTTCACGTGGATTGTGAACCAGGGCAACCCCTGCCCCCACCACGCGATAGGGCACAGAACCGGGTGGAGCAAGCTGGATATGGGTCTCCAAAGGCATCAGGTTCTAAGTCTTAGAAACTCATTCGGAAAAAGGGTCTTTGCAGCTATAACTCAGTTAACGATCTTGTCCTGGATCATTCAGGCGGGCCCCGCATGAAATCACAAGTGCCCTCATCAGAGCGAGGCGGAGGGAGGGGTGACGCAGGCGGACGGACAGAGGACAGACAGCGGGGAGGTGAGGCCACGGGGCCCGGGGGCGCTGGCACACCCCAGGAGCCCAACGAGGAGCGCGGGGAGTCCATGCTCCCCTGAGCCTCGGGGAGGACCGTGACCCTGCTGACGCTGTGACTTGGGTCCCCAAAAACTAATTTGGGGCTCTAGTCTCCAAAACTGTGAGAGGAAAAAAAAATTCCGTTTTAAGCGATCGAGTGAGCGGAGAGGTTTACAGCGGCCACAGGACACGGCTGCAGCTGGACCAGGCTGGAGCGCACGCTGGACCCTCCGCTCCGAGTGGGACGTCCTCTGAGCCGAGGAACGGAAATCCCCGAATGTCATCGAGTAAACAGAGCGGCCCCGTAGCAACAAAGGAGCCTCTGCCTGCGTGCAAACAGCGAACGCATCCATGAAAAGGCGTCATCTCGTTGGTTACGGCAGTGGGGGCTCCCCTGAGGCTACGCGTGCCAGGCCCCGCTCGGGGCCTCATGAGGGCTCCTGTCTGCGTTTAGCGGTACCCCAACGACCTTTCCATGACACTGGAGTCAAAGTGAAGGTGACGGGTGAGAAGAGTCTGCGGCCGCCGTCCTCCCAGCGGTCCCTGCACCCGTCACCGGGCCACAGGCTCAGCACACAGCGTCTCCTAACCCTGCAGCCACTCCCAGTGGTCTTACTTTTCCCATTGACAAATGAGCAAAACATAGGGCCAGAGAAGTAAAGCCACCTCCTCAAAGGTGCGAGACCATATGGTACGCGCAAGGGGGTCGAGTCCAGATCCCATCTGAGCAGAAAGCACACTCTTCCCCAAGGACAATCAGGCCACGCCCTGTGCAGGTCCTACGTCCCATATCTGCAAACTGCATTCGTGCAGAGGGGCCTGTCACAGGTCCACGCACAGGCGAAAGGCTTAAACGCGTCCGTGTGCGTGCGCGCGCGTGTGTGTGTGTACGTGTGCGTGTGTGTGTGTACGTGTGCGTGCGTGTGTGTATGTGTGTGTGTGTGTGTGTGTGTGTGTGTGTGAGAGAGAGAGAGAGAGAGAGAGAGAGAGAGATGCCCTGTGGACCACAGCGGGGGACCCCATTTCCAATGAGATCGCTGACAGTCTGACACAGCAGCGCCGTGAGGGACGGGGGCTGTGGGGACTTTCTGCCTCTCGGGTACAAGCAGACACTGGTCACATCACTCAGGAGTGCAATTTGCTGATGTCTAGAAAAGCTAGCGGTGCACACACCCCACGACCCAGCATGCCTCGCCCGCAGGTACACGCTCGAGAAATTCTGCCCATCTTCTAAGGAGCTATGCATAGTGCATGAAATTAAAAAAAAATAATAATAAAAAAAGGAAACAAACTCTCCCTTAACAAGACGAGGGGTAAGGAGGGCGCTCAGCTCATCATTCTGTGAGGAGTTGGGGGCGGTTCCCTGGACCAGCCTCACGCCAGAGCTGCGGCATGGACAGCAGTCAGATCAGGGAGCGACAGAGCGGCTGCCAGAGACTGCGACCACGCTATGGCATTTGTTTTTTAAGTTTAAAAGCACATGGGCCCATACAAATGTAGTCAAGGCATAAAAACACGTGTGGGAAAACTCAGAACAGAGGTTGGGGCGAAGGGAGGAGGGAAATCGTGCAGGAAAGAGGCTTCGATTGTATCTGCAATGTTTTCTTCCTTAAGCCGAGTGTCGCATACCCGATGTTTACGGAAATACTCTCTGGGGCTCTTTTCTTTCTTTCTTTCTTTCCTTCCTTCCTTCCTTCCTTCCTTCCTTCCTTCCTTCCTTCCTTCCTTCCTTCCTTTTTTTGCATACCTGAAATATTTCAGCATAATATAATATTAAATGATAGAATCTTGACTTTCTCTAAGAACTGCCACTGGGACAGAGTGGGGATGAGAGGTAGCCAGGTTGTGTGTGAAACTGGGAAAAGCTGCTAATTTGCCACTGCTCAACCAGAGGCGACCTGCCATTGGCAGGGGGTCCAGCCAGCCACAGGGCCTCCTTCGCACGGCAGCGCCCGCAAGCCACAGTGTGCCAGCCTCCCAGGGTGCCCCCTGCGGCCTGCAGCAACGCCGTGCACACTCCCTGGGAAGCCCTGTCTCCTCCAGGTGAAGGATGGGGTTGCTCCATCTCTGTCACCTGCACGAAGAAGGAAGTGCTGTGGAGAGACAGATGAGATCATCTATTATCGAGCAGGCCAGAGATAGTCTGAGGAGGCGCCTGCAGCTCGCCAGATGTTCTATCCATCATCAGAGTCGCGGGGAAGGTGGCCTTTCCTCTTCCTCCCTGTCCCCCCACCCCCCCACCCCGCAGTCCAGCCTCTCCAAGGCAGAATTAGACAAGAGACTGGATCGTGACCCAGCTCCCTCGAAATCAGCCTGAGGATGGGGTGGGGGTGGGAGCACTGTGGGCAACCCCAGGGGACATCGCTCCCGGGCTGAGAAAATACCCAAAAACAAAGGATAATCTGGAAGGCTCGGGGATGCGGGCCAGTGACGACGCGTGACGAATGTCGCCCATAGAATTCTTAACAGGAGGCCCAGCCAGTCCCACGGGACTTGTTCGCATGGTCATCATCATCATCATCATCATCATCATCGTCGCCGTCACCGATGGTCCTAACCGCTGGATGCCCCAACGACTCGCACGTTCCCAGGCCGGGAGAGGTATGTTGGCGCCTCGGGGCTGCCATGGCAGGCCCCACGGACTGGAAGGTTTACACGAGTTCCCCGCTCCCGGTTCCGAAGGCCAGAAGTGCACGGTGAAGGCATCAGCAGGCTCGCTCTCTTCCGAGGCCTCTCTCCCTGGCTTGTGGGTGGCTGTCTTCTCTCTGTCGTCACGTGGTCTTCCCTGCGCCCCAGGTCTGTGTCCTGATTCCCTCTTCTTGTAAGGACACCAGTCATGTGGGTTGAGAGCTCACCCCAATGACCTCATTGTAACTTAACCACCACTTTAAAGGCCTAGCTCCAAACACGGTCGCATCCCGAGGTACAGGGGATTAGGCCTTCGGCGTATACATTTTGAGGACACACACCCATGTCTCTTAGGACAAGAAATGATGCCACTGTGAAAAGGTTACATACAGGATGACCCCATTTACGCAGCATTCTTGAAATGACAGAATTATAGAGATGGTTTCGTGCACTTTTACACACGAACCGGGCACATTGCTGACAATTAACTGCCACCACCCCCCACACACACATACACACACACTCATGTGGCAATCGCTAACTCATCTCTCTCTACCCCACGGCCTCAGCCAATGTCCGACCCCAGAGCAGGTGCTAGGTATCAGCCGCTGAATGAATGAATGAATGAATGAATAAACAAATGAGCGTATCGGGGAAGTAAAGCAGGTGGATATCAGAAAACGTGGCACCTACACTAGAGATTTAGAGAGAAGCCCCAACAACCCACAAAGTGAATCTAACATACAGGCCAACCAATGTGCCGCACACACTTCCTGCCAGGGACGGTGTGGTGTCAGAGGGTCACGTGACCCCGGTACACCTGGCTGCACCTGGCTAGAAGGCCTCTAATGGCCAGAGGCAGACTTTGCAATTGGGGTCCCAGAAATGAGCCCATTTGCCCCCCCACTGATTCTGTTCTTCAGGAAATGGCTACACCAGGTAGGGGAGTCCAGAGGTCGCTGGACCCCCTTCCAGGGGCCAATCTGGAGCCAGCTCTGTCCCCAGACTTCACCGACCCTCCCCGGGCCTGGGCGCTCAGCCCCTCCAGGACCTCCCACCCCACAGGGCCCAGGTGTGCTCCACGGCTACCTATGGCCAGTGACTCACTCCTGCCTTAGGAGCTTGTGTAAAATGTGAAGACTGGATCGAGTAACACACACTGCAGGCTGGCAGTGGCTGCGCTGAGACCGGCCGGCCCGGCTCACAGGGGCACGGGCAGGGGGCCCCGGCAGGCTGGCGTGCCCCTGCCTTCCAGGCCCGTTGCTCGGACACCAGGAGTCAGTACCTTGGGTGGGTGGGTGAGTGCGGGGAGGGGATGAAATCTATGATGTTTTCAAGAAAATGGAACAGAAAGCATTTAACCTCAAATCACAAACAGAAGCACTAAATTAGAGAGAGGCCAGACGACAGGAAATCATGAGGGGAGGACCCCCCCCCCCCCCCGCCCCGGGAAAGAGGGGCTCGCTTGGGCGATGACAACCGGCAGCCCTTCCCGGAGAAGCCGGTCCGGGTTGCAGGTCGCAGGTTAGTCCCAACGGGACAAACTGAGGCTTCTTCCCAGAGTTCTCTGTCCTGTTTTCCCCGGAAACGCATCCCAGCCACAGGCTTTTCAGGTCAGGGAAAGGGACAAAGGCGTCCGTGATGAATGGACATCCGTTTACGATCCGGCAAGGCGAGCCGAGTGTAGACGCGTGCGGGGATTGTCAGGGAGGGCCTATTTCCCGCACCTCGCCGGCGACCACCTTGATTTGCGGCTTTGGGCAACGTGCTAAACTCCCTAACCCTGACCCCACACACACACACACACGCACGAGGTCAAGCGAAGCAGTCGGTGACAAGGTGGCCCACATCAGTACGACATCCGAATAAGTCAGACCCAGGTTGGAAACCCAGCTGGACCCCTTCCTGCTTGACAGGCCTGGGGACAAATGACGCCACCGCCTGAATCCCGGACAGTTTCCCGGACCTCGCCTCCGAGAATCTGCTCGGCAAGGACAGCAGAGACGTGTGAGTCGCGGGCCAGAGAGGCCCGCGGGGGGCACCTGGACGCTGGGGAGGCTGGCACCTCTCAGACTCAGAGAAATCCGGCAGAGTCACCTGGAGGCGAAGCTGTCCCCGCGTCCAGCCCAGGGTCAGCGCGTAACCAACGTTCGCTGAAGGGATGGGAGAGAAGGCAGGACGAGGGGAGGAAGCAGGAGGATGAATTCAGCACTGACTTCTTGGCCGCCAAGCTAAGCCCTCGGCTGAACCTCCAAAGATTCGACTGCCATTCATTTGAGTTGTGAATACACGGCACTTAATACGCATCGGGCGTTGCTCTGGGGGCCTGACCTGGGCTCAGGTCACAGTCGCTACAAACGAGGGAGGGAGTGTCATTATCATCCCCATTTTACCAACGAAGAAACCTAGGCACAGAGACGTTCGGGCCCTTGCCCAATAAGTCACACAAGTGCAAAAAGAGCCCGGCCGGGCTCTGACCCCCAGCGTCTGGCTCTGGGGAGCCCTGTGGCCAGTGCGGTGAGGTGGGCTGGAGGGGGTGTGCTTGCGGGTCAGCTCCGCCTGGGTCGGCGGCTCCGGTGAGCAGCCCGAGAGGGTGCCCGGAGCCCGAGTTCTACCCTCGGCTTCTGTTTTGAGTCAAGGGGGCCAGCTTATCACTCAGAGAGGCCCTACCTGACCCTCTCCCTGTCCTCAAGCAAGGATGGCGAGTGGGTCTGTCCTCATGAGGCTACCCACATCACTGGCTGGAAGTAGACTTGGGGTCCCCTCTAGACGCACCCACTGGCCAATCACTGACATCCCCATAGATACAGGACATGAGGGTTTGCCGTCACCGACCTAGCATCTCACTCGGCCGGCCCCACAGCTGAGGCTCAGGGCCCTCTGCCCTCTTGGCCGGCTGGGCTGGACGCCTCTGGGTCACCTCCAGGCTGCCCTGCCCTCGTGTTGGTCAGGACACTTCTGGTTGCAAGTAGCAGAACCCAGCTCTTGGGAACACACACACAGAAAGAGGGGAGAGCTGGCCCACGTCACTGAGCCATTTCTGGGCAGACTGACCCCCCTCGACCGCTCAGCCTTCTCCCGCAGGCTCTGCCCTCAGGACCGGAAGTGGCTGCCAGCAGTGTCGCGCGTGGTCCCTACCTACAGTGTCCACGAGAGTCCCAGGACCGAGTCTTGTTGGCATGGCTGTCCCTGACACGGCGTAGGAGCTGGGGGTGCCGGTCGGTTCCACTAACGTTCTGTGAACCCCGGGTGGGAGGGAGCTGGCCCTCCAAGCAAACTTGGGTTGCTTTAACCAGAAGCCATGAACATGGGTTTTGGTCTAGCAAAGACACCGGATGTCCACCATGACTCCCAAATCCAAGGGACAGATTTAGTTCTCAGATCTGGCCCCCACTCGCTGGGGTGGTCACTTTCTAGAACGGTTTTAAAGGTCAAGGTCGTCTCTTATGAAAAGAAGAAAAAAAAATCGCCTGTGCTTTTTTTTTGAAGGGAACTGAACCCCGGTCATGTGTGTGCCTTTTTTTTTTCCTCTGTGGTGACAGCAAGTAGCTATGCTAAGCAGCCTTCTCCCCAGCACTTACCAAGGGAAGAGACCCCGGGGTCAAAGGCCGTGTCTCTGGAGCTTGTGCCCCTCCCCCCCCCTACACAAGGGGAAAGAACACGACTCCTGTGCCCACTTTCCCTTCACCGCTGCCTCCTGGCAACCCTGCAAGCTGGGCCTGAGACATATGGCAGCTCTCGAAACCACACGAAGGAAACTTAGGCTTCTTAGGTGCGGCCGAGCCAAAAAGCTCTCGTGGACTCCTGGGCAGGTGCTTCGTGAAACAGGGTCTTAAGCAGGGTTTTCCGGGAGAAGTGTTCACGGGATGGAGGAGAGCAGAGACTCTCACATCTCACAGATTCTGCTCACTGCTTCCTCTGGGCTTCTGTTCCCCGGGCTGTTCCCCGTAGAACTCGGTCCCGGGCACACGGGTTCTCTGCCAGCATCACAGGTCCCTCCCAACACAGAGCCACTCTGCTCTTTGCCCTGAGGTTTTTTCTAATGATGGGAAATTTTCAGATACGATCAAAAGTGCAGAGAATTGTCTAATAAACTCCCCCCTGTGCCCATTATGGGGTTTCCACAGTTATGATCAGCTCAGGAGGATTTCTGATTCATCTGGAGCCCCACACGCACCCCGCACCCCCCCCCCCACTTTTCCCGGGGTTCCTTTGAAGCTAACCCAGACACCATATATCTCTGAGATGCTCAGATTGCAACGGCCCGGGCAAGATCTGGAGATTTCGTCCTCCGCGAGAAGAAAGGAATCCGGCCCGTTCTCACTGCATTGCTTCGCAAAGGAGAGTCCTGCTTTTTTTCTTCCTCCACGAGCAGGGCCCCGCTGTCCTCGCTCGAGATGGCACTTCGCATCTTCACGGGAGGAGAACGGCGCTCTGGCTGTCCTTGTCCAGAAACGCTGGCCGGTGTGACTGTGGTGTCACCCACCCGGGCGTGCCCACCACGCTCATCTCACCATCCTGCCCACGGCCCCAGCTCTGCCCACCTTCTGGGTCGACAGCCTTGTGCTGTGGCCTGCTCCCCACTCCCTCTTCCCTGGCTTCTAGGGTCCCTCTCCCTCCTTCCTTGGGATCCCAAGACACCCAGATGGTCCAGGGGAACCACGACAGCCTGCGAATCCCTATCTATCTCCCGTTTCTTAACCCAGGACCATCTGCCTCCACGCACCAACCAACACCAGCCCACCAGTCTCTGCAGGTGCAAGAATCAAAGAGAGCTTGGGAGAGAACATGGACTGACCTTGTACTTTCAAACTGGATGTTTATCATCTTCACCCTGGCCATACTCCTTGAATAACTAATAAATGCCAAAAAAAAAAAAAAAAAAGTTCAGGAGAAAAAAAAAATGCAACAAAAATTATTATTATTATGAAAGAGAGGAGGAAAGATAGCGAGAGCCTTCCAAAGCCACGCCGGCGTGGTGAGCAGCTGCGGGGCGCATCAGAGCGAGGGGCCGGGGGAGGGAAGGAAGATTGGGCGTCTTTCAAAGCTGGCTGCGGCGCCCACAGAACAAGGAGGAGGTGGGGGGCGTGGGGGTGCTGAGTGGAAGGCGCCAAGCGTTTGAAGTGGACGAGGCCGAGCGCGCGGCCCCGAAGCCTGCGCACCCTCCGTCACAGATGGTCGGTGTCTCCCGGCAGATAATCGTCCTGCTGTAAGGTTGACGTGACCCGCACGCGGGCGCGGTCACAAGCCATCCCGGCCTCGCTCTCTCTCTCTCTCTCTCTCTCTTTTTTTCCCCCACTAGGGGAATGCTCAGCCACGCTTCCTTTTAAGCACATAACGACTCAGGCGGCCACCGCAGCCCATACATCCCTCTCCCCTCACGGCCGCCGGGCCATTCGGCCGTAATTTATGGGCCCAGGGTTCAAAGTTTTAATAATATTTGGATAATATCCTGGCCCGCACGTCGGTGGCGTCGTGATGGATAGAGGGAGAGCGGGCTTATTTCGATTCTGTGCGTGACAACGCGCGCCGTTAACGACGCGGCGCCCGGCCTGGCCTTTATGGAAACTGCCACCGGGCCATCGTCCGCTCGTGAATTACAGATCTGGGCAATGAAGGATTATAAACAGCGGCGGGGACCGCATGGGGACGCTTGTTCATGAGCCACTGTCCCGTGAGTCCCTCTTCCCTATGCAGATAAATAAATTGCGGGGAAGACACCCAAACGGCGTAAATAAACCCTGAGCGGGTAACGTCTTCGCACATCAACATAAAAGCCCGCGCTGGGGCCCTGCTTGGCGATATTTATGGGTATCCTCTCTGCTCAAGTGGCTCCCTGCTTTTTTGGCTTCTTCCCGTTCACCTCATAATTCCCACGTCCTAACGGCACCTCTGGGCACCGCTGCGGACGCCCTGCGGAGCCTGCTTGCCGGGGCACGCCGGTCTGCTCAGAGGATCCCTCTGGGGGGAGGCAGATGGGTACAAGGATGCTCATCGATTTCAAGACACACTCAGGATTGCCTTGGTGAGGTCGTGGGGTGCCCCCTCACCCCGCAAAATGGGGCCCACACACGGGCAAAGGCTAGTGGAAGATGAGGTGGCAGCTACGCCCCAAAGAACGGGAAGATGGGACTTGGTCTCAGCCGTGACACAGGAAGCAAAGAGCCTGGGGACGATCGGGTTCAACCCTCACCGCTGCCAAGGAACAGGTGGCAAAAGCGAGTCCGAGAAAGGAGCAGAACTCCCCTAAATTATACAACTTTGGGGCCCAGCCAGGGCTCCTGACGCCCAAGTGTCCCCATCACTGCAGTCCCCCGGCTGCCATCTCTGGCCCGAGCGTTCTCTCCCCAGAACTTACGCGTTCGTCGCCAGCCCCCAAATGACAGTGTTGGGACTGAAACGACATTAGCCGGCTTCCTCCTGCTACCCCAGACGGACGCGCCCTGCGCCCTGAACCCTGACGAGATCGCCCACCACGAGCCATCGCCGAACCCACTCGATGCCCATCTCATCCGAAGGATCTACTTGGGAAGTCGCACCTCGGAACGGCCAGGGCACGGCGCACTGAAACCTCTCTGAGCGGCTTGCTGCGGGTAGTTCTATGTCGCGCCCCCGTGCCCAAGTTCTGGTCCCTCGCCTGGGCCTCCTCGCCGACGAGCGGGTCCCCGCATCCCACTCCCTTCTCCACCGCGAAGCCCGTGCACGACGCTTTCTGCTCCCCAAAGCATGTGAAGAGCTGTCATCTTCCTTATTAACTTTTTATTTTGTGTCAGCAGAAAGGAGGTAGCAGAAAGGTGACAACTGTTACCAAGTCACAGCACTTTTTTTTTTTTAATTATCATACAAGAAATTAACTTCTTTCAGGTGACGGGTGCGTGAATCTTAACACACGGACAGAGACGTGTCGCCACCATCACAATTGGAATGCAAAGCAGCTCCAGTATCTCCCGAATCTTCCTCCTCCTCGTCTTTTAAAAAGTCAGGCCCTCATCCAGCCCCTCACCCCCGGCCGCTGATCTGTCCTCCATCATGGCAGTACCATAGTTGGGAATGTCACAGAAACGTAAGGACACAATATGCCATCTGTGGAGACTGGCTTCCTTCATGCACCATGAACGCCTGGGAGGTGTGGCTACAGGTCCCTGGCACACTTTATTATTTTTTTTTTTTTTTTTGCGTAGTGTTCAGTTATGGAGCCATCACGTGGAGTCAGGCAGGCACCAGGCACTCCGTGGGATGATAACAATAGCCAGCAGCCATGCAGCTCTGTCCCAGTGTTTTACTGGATCACCTCTCAGTCACCCAGTGGGGCAGCCACTGGCGTTGTCTGTACTGCAGACGAGGCAGTCCGGCAGGAGAGAGGTTACGTACGTAGCTGGCCTAAGGTCCCAAAGCAGGGAAGTGTGGGAATCAATCACCTGTGAGTTCTCAGTGGGGTCCAACTTTGGGGTTCATGATGGGAGAAAATGATTGTAAATGTCTCTGGCAGGGAAATGCAACACTTAAATCCCCAGGGGTTATAAGGGACTGAAAGCATCCCTTCCAGAAGCAGGCTGGGCTGGGGACGGGGGACTGCTGACGTGACCAGAAGGAGAACAAGGAGCAGGGACCAGGCGCTGTCTCTGCCCCATGCCACTAAGGACCACTTACAGACTCTGCACCCTCCCACACACACGCCAGGAGAAAATGACGCTTTGTATGAATACAGTGGCTGATACGAGGAATCGTCCCGACTGCCTCTCCACCTCATCCCCCTGCCACCTCGTCTCAGGACTTGGGAAGGTGGGCAAGCCCGAGGATCCGGCCTTCATCACCAGGCATCCTGGGGCCACCGACCCCAAGGCCCTGGCAGGGTCATCACCCTCCAGAGCCCGTGGCCACCTCTGGAGCCGTAACTGCCTGTAACGTGATGTGCGTTCCCGGTGTCACCACACCCAGGTTTGCACGTGTAGCGAGACCGAGACGCGGGAAGCAGGGACCTGCCCCAAGGCAGGCAGCAGAGGCCGGCCACAGACCCGGCACCATAACCTGGACGCTGCCTCTGCTCACTCCCTCGTCACCCTTTCATCCCAGAACTACTGAACTCGCATGCGCCAAGCACCCGCCTAGATGCTGGGGACGAGTGACAGCTAGGACGCAGCGCTTGCCTTCGTGGGGTCACAGCTTGGGCAGGAAGAGACACGTTAAACGCATGATCACAAAGAAACAGATCACTTAAAACTATCATAAGGACTGTGAAACGGTCTTAACACTCGCAGGCCGTGCGCCATATGCAGAAGGGCGGTCGCAGCGCTGGCCAGGGGCTTTGCAAGTTGTTCGTGCAAGTTACTCGTGTGCTCACCAGACAGGCAGCTCCCTCAGGGCAGGGGGCTCTGGTTTAAACCGAAGGCCCCCAGCAGCTTGCACGTGGCCTTGCCCAGAGCTGGAGCTCAGGAAGGACGTGTTTGCTGAGGGACAAGGCGTGAAATTCTGGTGAAACCCAGATTCCTGTGCAGGAGGCTGAGCCAAGTGCTGGAGCCAGCCGGCTAAGATCAAACAGTTCCTGAGTGAGGATTGAGAAAAAAAGAGAGAGAGACAGAAGATAGAGTCGGGAGGGCTAACAGTGAATACTGCACCCCGAGTTTATTAAGCACAGCATATTTATACTTTAGGATGTGCATGAGAAGCAACACCCACAGATACGCAAACAATTGCTGACCTTTACGTAAGTTCTCTCAAAACATCCTTGTTCCTGTTTTCCCTCTCTTATTCCCCAGAGCAAGGAACATTCAACTCTGTTAAGCCAAACTGCCTCCTTCTGCAACAAACTATCCATTAAGCCAAACTTCCTTCAGGAACGAGCCCACCTGCTCTGCAAACTTCTAGCTTGCAGGCCACTTTAACCCTGTCTGTAGGGCATTCAGCAAGAATGGCTCCCAGCAGCCAAGGTTCTTTGCGATGAGGATGATGGTGGTGAAGGTGATGGTGATGATGATGGTGATGATGATGTCATCACCTACTGCTTCATGCCAGTCATTGTGCGGGGCAGGGTTCCAACCCACAGGAAATCCAGACTGGTGGGAGGCGAGTGAGAAGGCCCTGGGAACATGCATTGGGAAGCCTGGGAAGGATCAGATGTCCCTACCTTATATTTTCCCATCCTGTCCCTAACCTAGCAAGGTCTTCCTGGGCCATAGGGCAAAGGTCAGAGGCCTCATCAAAGAGAAGCTGAGCAAACCTTAGCTGGGGAAGGGGCGGATCCCCAGGGGTGAGGGGCCTCCTGTTTAGCCAACAAACGGAAGGGGCTACGTCCCCCACCCCACCTGCTTTTTTGGGTAAACACACAGCAGGGCTGCCTGTGTCGCCACCGTGCATTGTCTGCTGGGGGATTCGGAGGAGCAGGGGCTGGGCGTTTTTTTTTTTTTTCTTTCCTTCTTTTCTTTTTTTTTCTTTTTTTTTTAAGCACTAAGAAAAGCCATTAAGGGATTAACACCCCGATTTATGAAAATGGAGGATGATAAAGGAACAATGGGGGTGACAGCATTGTGTAAACGACAGATTCATTTCAGGGACAGGACTGTTAACTGGGAGAAATGGAGAAATAAATGGAACAATGAGAAGATGCTTTTACCAGCTTGCCATTAATTAGCCGAGAGTACAATCGCTTTATTGTCCTTTTTTGAAAAATACAAAATTGGGAGGAAAATACAAGCACTGAGCAGAGCGATTATTCTGTGTCACAGGCTGACATCTGCTTTTTCCTTGTCTCCCAAAGATAGCCTCCGGAAGTGGTTTCTTCAAGGAGGAAAAGAAACTTGCCTCCTGGAGGAAGGTTCGTGTGGGGTTTGGGGCTACAGCGAACCGCATCCCGGTACACCTGAGCCTTCTGGTGTGACGGAGGAGGATGGCTCTGCCTGGCGAGGCCCCCCGGTTCCTTCTGGCCTCTGCCAGCACAGGAGTCAGGGGCTGGGAGGTGGGGGGCGAGTGGGCTGCTCTGGGAGGTCTCTGGGAGCAGGTGGGGAGGGACAGGGAGCTTGGGAAAAGGGAGATGAGCTGCTGGGGGCAGCCAGGCCAGCACCATGGCCCCTCGCCCGGTCTCCACTGGGGCCTGATGGCTGGGCCAGTGCCTGCAGCTCTGTAGAACGTGGTGAGACTCCCTTTCTTACCCACTCCATCTAGAGCTGGGAGCTCTAGTGTTTGAAATATGCCCTCATCATATCATGAAAAGCATGCATATCATGAAAAGCCTTCTGTAGATCAGGAAAGTGGGCTCAAATCCTGACAGCAGCGGCTTTTGCCCAGGGATGCACACAGTGCCAGCCCTACTGTGTGCAAGGACACCTATAAATAAGACTTCTCTGGGGCCAGGAGGGCCTCTGTGAGCATCAGTGGGAGAGGGACGCATGGCATGGCTTAGGGCGCTGGGGACTCATGGGGCGGACACACGGCATGCCTGTGGGGACTCCTGATGGAGTCAGCTGGCCATGTGCATGCTGTGGGACTGTCCTCACCCAGCTGGCCTCAGCACAGGTGCCGCCAGGGAGAGAAAGGAGGCTGCCTGCGTCTGAGCACGGTCACCACAGAGGGCCGTCTGTATGTCTAAGGGTCCCATCATGTCAGATATAGAAACTCTGGCCAACTATGGCTACTCCTAGAAAGAGCCAAACCACCACACAAGGGTTAAAAACACTTTACAGAAAAGGAGCCCACAGAGACAAACAGTGTGCCCGGCAAGGAAACTGTAAACAGCCTGCCCATTGTCCTCGCCTCCTGTGACTGCAGGGTCGTTGTTTGGCCTTTCATCTGGAGATGCTATAGATATGAATGCAGCTATCTTTACAACACTGTATCTTTCCAGGCACAGATGAAACAATGCATCTTTATGTGTCCGAGCTTTATGTTTCTATAAAGGTGTCTTTATTCAGAAAGATCCTGCTGTACGTCTCACATATGAACGTTGGGAGGCCACAGACATTTGTCCATTCATCCCACACGCTGTCTCCTACATACGTACCAGGCACTGCTCCAGGGCTGGCTGAGCAGCGTCCCCACCCGCCCCCCACGCCCTATAGAATTTACATCGGAGAATAAATATGTAATCGTAGAAATGGGTCGCGTGATGATTAGTGCCGTGGAGACAGACAGGGCAGGTGGGGGAGGTAGGGAATGAGAGGGGGGTGTTATGTCACAGGAGGTGATCAGGGACGGCCGCACTGATAAGGTGACAGTTGAGCAGAGACCTGAGCTGGCAGAGAAGGCCGGAGACAGGAGTGCAGTTGGTGGGTCTGAGGCCCAGAAAGAGCCAGTCGGGCTGGAGAACTGAGCAAAAGGGGACGAAATCCAAGACAAGGTCCCTTCGAGGACACTGCCATTGACTCAGACAACGATGATGGTGGGAGCCACCAGAGGGTGGTGAGCAGAGGAGCGATAGGGTCTGACGGACGAGTTAACGAGCCAGGCTCCGACGTACCCTTCCTCACTTCTGGGCCTTAGCCTACGCTGACCCCACTTCCCAGAATGCCCTTACCCTTCCCAGGCTTCTGTGTGTAGAATCGAAAAAGACCCTGTTTACACTGAATGTCTCCAACTAGACCACATGGTTCAGGTGCCGACAGGGGCCAAGCTTGCGACAAAGGAAACAGACAACAGGAAATGGTAGCGAACGGAAGCCTGCCTGCTGATCTAAAGGGTTCAAGTTACTCTGCCTGCCCATCGAACTTGGGAGATGAGTATAGAGTGGCCATATCTTGTCACATAGACAAAGGGATGGATTTTAAAATGAGCTCTCCTGACTTGAAACCTTTGGTAGTTAAAGCAAACCTAAGGCCAGACTCACCCACAAGCCATCGGTGTACACTCTCCCTGGAATCTCTTTTCATACAATGCATCTTCTTACCCTTCATTATCTGGCCGCCAGGAGACTCAGGACAAAGTTCCGTTTTACAACTAAAACTTTACGAAAGTTTAGTTTTGTAACTCTTCTGCATTAAATTCTTGGCAAGAGTCATCTTTTTTTCCTTCCAGTGCTCATAGTTTAATATGACTTTTAAATCTCCAATTAAGATCTTGTGCTTTTCATTATTAGCAACCTCAAATTACATTCAGTGAGGAATAAATTGTAGCGAAACTAGGCTGCCAGAGAATAGCTACTATGATCACACTCTTTTATAACCGTGTAGTACAGGTGTTCAGGGGGGAAAATAAAAAAAGTCACGTGGAAACACACCTTGCTAAGCAAGGCTTGCCTTCCGTTTGTCAAGCTGGCTGGCTCTTTCCTGCGTCCCTCCCACCGTAGATCCGGGTGGCGGCTCCGCCCCTTCCGGCCTGCACCTGTTCTGTCCCGACTTGAAAATACACCTCATCTCCGGCATCCACTCGCCCTCGCCGCGCCCGCTGGGCCTGCCTGCCGCTCTGGTCCCATCCGCAGACACCTGCGGCTCCTGCCCGCTGGAACCTGTGCCGACCCTTAAAGATCGGGACGGGGACATGGTTTGCGTCTCCTGGGCCCGTTTTGGTGAGACGGAAGTAGGTGCTGAAAATGCTTTTGTGAAGAAAGAATGGGAGGCCGTGCTTAGGTGAAATAGGAAACACAGAGGCCGGTACATCAGGGACCTGCCGGGGACAGCAAGGAGGCTTCTTTGCGTGGCGTGAGGAGGGGGCAGGGCAGTTGTTCCGTTCCTTTCTAATAGACCTGGGGCCAGGTGAGATAGGGCACACCCACTGCAGCTGCACCCGTTCTGATTGGCTGAACTGCAGGCTGCACCCGTTCTGATTGGCTGACAGTTATCAGCCTTTAATGGCAAGGGCCTTGCTCTTAAATCCTGTCTCTCTTCCACAGGCTGCAGGGCCTTTGGCAAGTTCCTTAACCTCCCTGAGCCTCAGTTTCCTCGTCTGTAAAATGGGTATAATAGTGGTAGCCTATTTCCTAGGACGATGGGGATGATTAAATGTGAAGCCCTTACCTGAGCTGGTATAAGTATAAGTACTCAGCCAATATCATCTATTATGCACAATATCATCATTATTTTTCCAAAGGGTCCTTCTTGGGTCCGCCCATAACTCTGTCAGTTCTCCTTGCTCCATGCCTCACTGCACCCCCCTACCTCCTCGTCACACCAGTCACTACCTCTGGCATATGTCGGCGTCTCTCATGGTCTCAGACTTCCGCCAAGCCTCAGCCCCACTCTGCGTCATGCCCTCTTCCTCGCTGCTGTTCTGCTCCCACCTTCTCAGCAGCTAACTCGGTGTCCCAAGACTGGAAATCCTTTCATCTCGCTGGAGCCTGCACTGTCACACTCTGGCTATGGCCGCTCTCCCAAAAGCTGAGCCCGCCCGGGTGGCAGCCTGTGGACAGAAGGCCTCCAGCAGAGCCACGGGAAGCAGGGCAGACGCCGAGGCTGCCAGAGGCAGGGGCCTCCGGTGTCATCCACGGCAGGTCCCCAGAGGCTCCTCGTTGGAAAGCTTCCAAGGGGGTGGCTGACAGGTGGTCGCTGTGGCCTTGAATGTGTCCTGCACTAGACCAGCACTGGATCTGGCAAAACGGACGTATCGTGGTCACTGTGTGTCCCCAGCCCTACCGCCAGGCTCAAGGGGACCCTCAGAAAAAGTTTTGCAGGAGGACAAAAGCCACTCTGGGTGCTGCTCCTGATTCTTCCAACAGAACAAGGTAGCAGCAGGGCTGGGCTGCTTCCACTCAGCAGGCCCAAGTTTTTAAGTCAAGGAGAAAGAATAAAACTGCTATTACTTCACTGAGTTCTTGCAAAAGCACACGATTTACTTATGGAAAGAAAAAGGGAAATAGAACACTTTTGGGGTAGCTATTCTTTTGGTTTCCCAGCTTGTCAATTTCCTTCTTATTTGGGGGAAATTTGCCACTTTTTGAGTCTTGAAAGGAGCAGAGCTCACTTCTCTCGGCAGAAGGTGAGAAGGGCAGATATCCACCCTCCCAGGATGCTTTGCAGTGGGGGAGGAAGCATGTGACCTATGTTCCACCAATCAGAAACATGCACCCCGGTGATTAATCGAGTCCCTGTGATCCCAAACATTTCGACTTGAGAAGCATTGCTGGGGCAGTGGTGGCCATCACAGCAAGATGGCTTCCCCCAGGGCCGCTGGGGCAGGGGTCGGTGGAGCAGCTGGCAGTGCCACCCTCGCCACCCCCAGCGGTGTCAGTGGTGCCTCAAGCACATAGGGCTGGTGGCTTTAGTGCTCTCACCAGACCTTGCGATGAGATGACCAGGGCCTCCGCCTGGGCACATGGTCTCTGAGGCTGGCTCTGCAGCCCTCCCAGCCATGCAGGGAACTACCCATAGCCTCGAATAAATTTCTTTCCTGGGTAAGTGAGCTGAAGTCTGATTCTGTGTCTAAGAAATCTTCCTGATGTGATGAAACACGTCTCAAAGCTCGGGAAGGATTTCAGCGTTAATGCTGACAAATGGCTGACCTCATAAACGCACCTCTTTCCATGGACAAGCCCAAGGGGCCTGCCTAGGTAGCAGGACCCTGCAGCTGGCGTCGATTGGCAGCCCCAGCTTCACCGAGATGCCAGCAGACCGTCTGCAGCCAAGGCCATCACCGAGAGCCCTAGAATGTCTGTTGCACACACCACACCCCACATCGGGGTGCTGCCTGGGCTTCTCTGGGGGGAGTGGGGAGTGAGAGGAAGTGGAGGAGAAGAGAGGGGAAGCTGAGAAGCCCATGGAAGCTACATGCTCACGGTGCTCTAATCACAAAGACACGCGGGGGCACAGAGAAACCTGGCGAGGACAGCCAGACGCCTGCCTGGAGGGAGCTCCCCATAGAGGAAACTAAAGCCAGTTTCAAGAGCATTTTAAGGTATTAGGGTAAATAAAAGTCAAGCAACTTGATAACTTTGGCTAAAACCTCCTTCCTGCAGTAACCACGGAGTCGTGCACAGCCCAGGAGCCACGGCCTCCTGCCGTCACTGGTCACCGGTCACCCTGCCGTCCGAGCAGACAGACCCCTGTGGGGAACTAGCCCTGCCGAAAGGTTAGGAGAATTGGTTCCACGTTAGCATCACCTGGAGAGTCTGTCAAAACGCAGATGGCAGGCCCCACGTCAGAGCGGCCGACTCAGACGTTCTGGAAGGAGGCCTGAGAATCTGCATTTCTAGCGAATCCCCGGGGTGACGCTCGCTCACTGCTGGGGAACCGCCGGCTCAGGACGAGCCCCTCCACGTCCCCATCGGTAAAGCGGGAGCGGGGGCCCGCCTAGCCAGGCGGTCCTGAGGGTGCGTGCCGATGGTGAGCGTGCAGGGGCCTGTACCTGAACCCGTGTCATTCATGGTCCCCAGACTCAGGCTGGTGCACGGCCACGTGACCACACGCAGCGTGCTGGCCAAGCCCCGAGAGGAGCCTGGCTCTGCTGAGAGGGTGGCGCGGTCCAAACGACCCCTCCCGCCCGTGGTTTCTCTCCTTCCACACTCAGAAAGCCCTCTGGCTCAATATTTCCATCACAGAGGAGCAAATAGCAGCGCCAAGATACAAAGAGACTTCCCAGGGGCTGCCCGTCGTGGACACGTGCTGGGGTGCCTGGGCGTCCAGCAGACACCCCCACCTCTGCCTCTCGGACCTGCCCTCCCGCCCTCAGGGGTTGACTGGATGTCATCTTCATGCTTCTGTGACCCTGACATTCTGGCCAGACTTGTTGGGTCAAAGGTCACCCCTTGACCTAAGCTGGTCCAATTAGCATCTCCCTGCTGGTCGGAAGCAGGGACCGAGGTTGCCAGGGGGAGCATGTGTGAGACGGAGGAGGCGCACAGCCCGCACACATAGAGCGTCAGAGACTGGAACCGACCGGCCCGGAGCTTCTGGGCTCCTGTTTCCAGCAACTTCCCTGGATCCCTCCACAGTCTTGACCTTGGACCCCATGATATAGCACAGGAGAGAGAAAAGTTTGTACTTGTTTGCCGAAAGTAAAAGAAAACTGATATCCAGTGACCTTTTATAACAGGTATTGCTGACCATCACTCTTTTAGCAGCAAAGCCCAGAGGTAGTTCTGGCTTTAGGTGGAGCTGATATGGGAGCTGAAATAATACGACTAAGGACCCAATTTCTCTCTTTGTCCCCCCAGTACCCTTTGCGATGTAGAATTCATTCTCAGGAACCAGAGGGTCCTTTGCAGCTCTAGTTTTATCTTTGGTGGTAGCAAAGTGGCTGCAATAGCTCCAGACCTCACGCCAAAGCCCTTGCTATCCAAAGGAAGGGAGAACCCCTTTGAGTTGGCCCCGTCCAAGTCCTGGGATTCACTCTCATTGGCCCAAACTAGGCCACACGCCTGCCTCTGAACGAATGGACGAGGAGATAACATATGCTGTTTAGACTGAACCAATCAGGACTGTCCTCTGGAGCAAAGGGTGGGGTCTATCCCTCCCACACCATATAACTGAAGAAAGGAGAAAGAAGAATTTCCCCATGGGATGCTCAGGCATTTTTGGGTGGAGATGGGAGGCAAAGAATAAATGTTATGAAAGCAACCAATACATACCCACTACATCCTATAGCCTTAATAAGTGTTCCTTTTTGGTTAATCTTTCTGCAGTTAATTTTTCACTTTTAACCAAAGAGTCTTAGCTAAATCGGTACACGTAATTTTCACCTTTTCCTTTCACTAACTTCTTCTAGTAATTTCTGGGGAGCCCCTGTGATATTCCTGTGCAGTTTAGGGAGACAAGAAGAGACAGAAGCCAAGTCTCACTCATCCTGACGAACCCCAACTCAGACTTGGTCAAGCTCCTCATCCACAGAAATGTAACAAAAATATAGTTATTGTAACTAATCATGAGATGTGAACAGAATCTTTAAAAAATGCTACTAAATAAAATTATGAGGATTAATAAAAAATATTTAAAGTGTAAATCTTACATGTTTCATAATGTTTCATTAACTTATAATAATTCATTTCAATCAAGGTTTTGTTGCCTGATTCATACTGAAGGATTCTTAGCTTGAGTCATTGTCATTTCAAAAAAAAGACAAAAAAAGACTATTTGGTTTTATTTGACTCCTCATATTATTCATATACTATTTCTATAAATATTGGCAGAGAGAAAGACTTTTGAAAGCTTACTCGATGATGATAATAATAGCAAATAAAATTTCAGAACCGTCACCAATGCTTGAGCCACAAATAACGCTGCATCATTTGCAGGGTGGGTGTAACTGCCTGGGAAGAAAACGCCAGAGACAATAGCCAGTCACCCTTTCGGCACGGTGCTGAATCACCACCAGTGTGCACAAGGCAGAGGACGATGTCGCGTGAACACAGATGCTGAGGTCTCAGAGTCCAGGAGCAAATGGAAAGCGTTGGACTTTCGACGTGAAGACATTGTAGGAGCACCTCATCGATGTACCCCAAGAGGAGTTGTAATTAAAATCATGTCTACATACGTGCACAAATGCTAATGATAAGACAACATCGCATAAGATTGATGTGATGGCATTTTCTCCCCCTTAGTGGTGTGTGAAGCACAGCACCCTAGATTTGACATAATTTCAATCTCATGAAAGCTCACGTGATCCAACCCTCCTGTATTATTCTTGCAATTACAGTTATTTTTTTGCCACCATGGGCCACTCTCTCCTACTCCACCATTTCCTTTTCTCCTTCACATGTGTCATATCAAAGTATAATGGGACACATATCACAGTCCGAGTGTAGTGAGGTTTTAGCACATTTACTGTTGAAAATGTTATTTGTGGTGCTATCCCAAAGGGTAAGTGCATTTTGCAAACAATTTTAAAACAGTACGAATGCTACTCTGGTAAAGCATTTTCTATGGCTGGACACCTGATTTCCTCCACAAATCTAAGATCTGTAAAATAAAACAGAGTGACCATACTCAAACACTCTTCCATATACTGACAGGCACTGGTGAGTCCAACGCAAATGGGGGAACAGTTCAGATAAACAAACGCTTTAGCATCGTCCGATGACGTGGAAACAAGATCGGAATGAGGAGTGAGTGAGCATGTTTACTTCCTATCGGTGGGTGTGTGCATCCAACGCCTCCATCCTGACGGGACTCACCAGCCAATCTCCTTCCATCTCTGGCTGTTTCTAGAAACTCCGTGCCAGGATTCATGTCGAAAAAAGCAATGCTCCTGCTTCTCACAAATCCTTCCTCTCGTTCACGGCCGATCACTCCGTTACGTCATAATTATCACACAGCTCTAGCGTAAATACACAGTTATCTCCCTCTCTCCGTCCAGATGGTCGGTTACACGATAATTACAGTATGTTTGTACTTACTGGGTTTAATTACCAGATAATCAGGAAGAACATGCAAATTGCTAGGTTGCCGTGACACAGTACACTGACCCCAGGAAAACCTGTGCAGTGCACAGGAGTAAACAGGCTCTTATCACGGGCTGTGCACGGTAACCCGTGACGACAAGAAGGCTCAGGTCTGTGACAGGCCTACCGAGTGGGTCGGCATGACACCCGCTGAGCTTGGATCAAGTCCAGACTATAAGGAAATGCAATGGGAGAGACATTCATGCTGCCACACCCACCACGGGGACAAAGGGGAACTGGCCACGAGAGGGGCTGAATAAAGCGCCAGCTCTTGGCTCTGGAGTCCTACCCAGGGCCACCCTCGTGCACTCATTCCACGACCATGTGTGAGTACCTGTCCTCGGCCCAGGCGTGCACCTGCCCCCGTGCCGGCAGAGAGAGGCTGCAAAGCCTCAGCTAAGCACACCTCGCACAGAAACACGACGTCACGGTGGACGGAAGCCGGCTTACAGCCCTGCGAGCATTCTGCCACCAGTGTTACCGCTGAGCATGTTTGTCCTTGAGTCACACCAAGGTCGAGCGACCCACACCGGCACCTTCTGATGCTTGCGATCGCTTTTGCGATTATCTCACAGCTTTTCCTCCTTCCCCCTTCCCGACTTCCTCTTGGAAACGTACACCATTCTGCAGAAGCCAACGGCATCCCTGCTTTCGGCAGCGAGACCTGTGACCTTTGCATCATCAGCACCTTCCCTCCACCCGCCTTAGTGACGGGCCTAGGGTTGGACACACGCTTCACGCCACTTAAGCTAATCTTAGAACAGACTCTTTCCCAGAAGCGGGAGAAAAATGGTGCTCTCTTTCCCCTCCCCACGTGAATAATCAAGCCTGAAGCTTGATTTGAACACCACTGAGAACCATCTTGCAGCCATAAGAGAGAGACTGGACTTTAGCGACACCATGGAGCCACGAGGTCAAGCTCTACCTGAAACCTATACTATGTTCTAAAATAGAAACCTCTATTTTCCAGTTATGTAAGTGAAGAAACTCCCTCTATTGCTGATGCTGCCGAGGGCTGCGGGTTCCAATTTTTACAACTAGACGCGCAGTAACTTACAAAGTCGCCACAGTTTATCCGTCTGGCTTGCCGTAGAACATTCCTTAGAGGTTTCATCCTGGAATATTCTGCCCCACGACCTGTCAGTGAGCAGCTTTCCTGTTCTCACACACCATTTTTTATTTTTGCACAGTTTTATTAAGATGTAATTGGCTTGCAACATTTTATTAGTTTTAGGTGTCCTTGATGACTTGATATGTGTATATATTGCAAAATAATGACACAGTAGTTCACAACTGTCTCCTCACATGTTACAATTTTTTTTCTTGTGATGAGAACTTTTAAGATCTTCTCTCTTATCAACTTATAAATATACAATGCAGCATTATTACCTGTGGCCACCTCACTGTATGTCACATCCCCAGGACTGACTTATCATAAAACTTGAGAAGTTTATACCTTTTGACCATCTTCACCCATTTCGTCCACCACCCTAGCCCTGGCACCCACCGATCTCTTATCTGTATCTATGAATCTGGGGGTTTTCTTGTTGTGTTTTGGTTTTGTTTTGGATTTGTTTAGATTCCCCAGTTAAGTGAGAGCATATGGTATTTCTCTTTATCTGTCTGACTTACTTCACTCAGCATAATGCCCTCAAGTTTCGTCTACATCTGTGCAATGACAGAAGTTCCTTCTTTTTTGTGACTAAATAATATTCCTCTGTGTGTGTGTGTGTGTGTGTGTGTGTGTGTGTGTGTGTGTGTGTGTGTGTGTGATATTTTCTCTATCCATTCATCTAATGGACACTTAGGTCTTTTCCACGTCTTGGCTATTGTAAGTCATGCTGTAATAAACATGAGTGGCAGATAGCTCTTTGAGACAGTGATTTCTTTTCCTTTAGATAAATATCCAGAAGTAGAATTGCTGGGTCACAAGCTAGTTCTATTTTTAATTTTTTGAGACGCCTCTGTACTGTTTACCACAGTGGCCACACCAGTTTACATTCCCATCAATAGCACACAAGGGACTGCAGCCACGCCACCCTGAACAAGCCCAATCTCGTCTGATCCCGGAAGCTAAGCAGGGCCGGGCCTGGTTAGTACTTGGATGGGAGACCACCTAGGAAGATCGGGTGTTGTAGGTGTAAAAAGTTAAAAAAATGAAGGATTGTAAACTGACAAGGACCTCGCAATCTGTGAGGTCAACCAAGGGTTACCTTGTCTAAAAATAAAAAAAAAAAATAAGATAGTGCATGAGGGCTCCCTTCATGCCAACACCTGTGATCGCTGACCTTTTGGATAGCAGCCATTCTGACAGGTGCGAGGTAATGTCTCACTGTCGTTTGGATTTGCATTTCCCTGATCATCAGTGAAGTCGAGCGTCTTTTCATGTACCTGTTGGCCATTTGTAGGTCTTCTTTGTAGAAATGTCTATTTAGTTCCTCTGCCCATTTTTTAATTGGATTGTTTGGGGGGTTTTGTGATTGAGTTATATGAGTATGTCTGTCTGTCTATCTATCTATCTATCTATCTATCTATCTATCTATCTATCCATCTATGATGTTAACCCCCCCATCAGATACATGATTTGCAAATATTTTGTCCCATTCCATAACTATACCATTTTGAACGGTTACACACTGATTGCTCGTCCTGCTGATAGGAGATGACACCCTAGCATCTATCTGTGGGAAAGACGGCCCCATCCCTGGGAAGGGAAAAGCACAAGTTCCTTTCATCCATGGGCGGGGCTTGGGGAAGACATGCTCACCACGGTTCTGCCCTGCTCCCCGTGGAGAAGCCTGGTAGGAAGACGAGGTGCAAGCCAGGTGGAAGGTTACTTAAAACCTTAAAACCTTGGGGAACACCCAAGAACGCTGCTAGGAAGACATCGACTGGTCCCACCAAAGGGCAAAGGAAAGACACAAAGGCAGAAGGAGTGGGAGGGGCTCTGGGATGGAGAGGCGGGGGAGCTCTGAGGGGTGGGTCCCACACGCATAGGTAAGGACATGCACTGGGTCACCCCTGAACAAGGGGTGTGTAATTCGCCTCAGAGCCAAGGCCTGAAGCAGCCGTATCAGGCTGGACAGTCAAGCACCCCACAAATGCTCATTGAAAGTCAAGGTCCCTGTCATCAAGCTACAGACGCCCATGGCCCTGGCCCTCGCCCATCTTGGGTCTGTCAAGGGAGGCAGACAGTTAAACGAGCAGTCGCAGTGAAACACGAAAGCTGCCAGCCGAGAAGAGGCATGAGGAGTCGTGGGAGGACGCGAGCAAAATGAACCAAGTTCAGGTTCAGGGGCGACTTCCTACAGGAAATGACGTTGACGCTGAAGCCTGGAGGATGAGATGCCTTAGTCCAGGGAGAGCAGGAGGAGAAAGGCTTCGAGCCGTGGCGAAGAGCCTTGGTCCGGAGACAGACGGGGTGCGTGGGTTTCTAGGAGCAGGAGGGAGACTGGTGGCAGGAGGGCGAGCGTGGTGGGAACTGCAGCTGAGGTCCCCTGGGGGCCAGACTCCCCCATGGCCTCGTCAGCTGGGCAGAGAGCAGACGGTTTATCTCCAGGGCAGCTTCTAACAGGTGGAGCGCCACGACCAGGTTTGCTTTTGAGCGAGCCACACTACGTCCCAAAGGTCTTCGGGGGCATCAAGGGAAAGGGCGCACGCAGCAACGACAAAACCCCGAGCATGTGTTCCTGTAAAACTCGCTTGCAAAGGAAGGACAGGACAAGCCGTGGGGTGCAGACGCACCTGCTCGCCAACCACCAGGCACCTTCCGTGGCGGTTCGATGTGCAAGACGCCCTTGCAATACTTTCTATGAATCTTTTTAACTCTGTCTTTCCTCCAAGTTGGGGGCCTTGTCCTCAGCAGGTGATCTGGTTTCAAAACTAGCATTTTCTAGATTCTACTCATAAAGGAGTTCCCAAGCCCCCCCCCCCGCCCCGCCCAATGCCTCGATCAGGGATGGCCATCGCTCACGTGGCTGCATCGTAATCTCTTTTTCTGGTATTATAAAGCTGAAAAAGGACATTAACCAGGATGCTATTGCATTCAAAAAAAAGAAAGGTGTCCCTTGAATCTGATGACCAATAATCCGCATTCAGCCAGGGTCTTATGAACCAAGACATATGATGTAATGAACGAGAAATGGGTGTTTAGTTCCATATTTGGCCACCCTGACATTTCTCCCACCTCTTTTTTTTTTTTTAGGTGACTAATAATCCTCACCATCATCCTCAGAGGAAGACATTCCTAATACCTAATAAGAATATCGATCAGCAGCGGCGTTGATCGGAATGGCTCCAGAGTTAAGCAGCATAAATAAATTTTCTCATTCAATCCTCACAATAAGCTTGTGAGACAGATAATATTATTATTATTCCTATTTACAAATAAGAAAACTGAGGCCCGGAGAAGTGAACAGAAGCTGGTACCATTGGGGGGGACAGGGTTTGAACTCAGGCCCACAATGCACTTGACCCAGGGGAAACCCGTTCCTTATGAACTGTCAGGAAGTCAGCTGCAGTCTCCCTGGTCCGTTAGGTTCTATTCTCTGGCCTAGCAGAGGGTAGAGACCCATCTGCCTCCCCAAGCATTCCTCACTCCGAACCCCCCCGCTCCGAGCCGCGGTACTGAGCCAAGGGAGACCCGATCACCTGGGCCGAGCTGTCGTTTGTTAAACTGTGTGCATGTTTGTGGGGGCATAATGATTATTTTCAGTCCCAGTTCCTGCTTATTAGGTTTGGGTTTTGCACAATTAATTAGGAACCTAAATTAATGGGAAGGGAACCACGTGTCCAGCTGGAACTCCCAGATGTTCCTGGAAACAAACTCTCCAATCTGCACGGCGTGACAGCGTAAACACGACTTGGGGAAGGCGCTCTGAGCGGGTCCAGGACCCAGCACTCCTGGCTGTGAGAACCAGGTCGTTGCCCGGAGTCCGTACTCTCCTGGGCCTGAGATGATGTCTCCGATGGGTGTGCCGATCTGGTTCTCTCTGGTTCTACGAGGGGGCGGCCACCGTCATACTCCCTCACCTGAATCCCGGGGAAGAAGCCAGAATAAATGCAGAGCAAGAGCTGGAAACAGAAGGAGATGAGGAGAGAAAACTATTCCTGGCAAAGCGGAAGAAGGAAAGAATTCTTCAGAAGAGATGCACACTCACAGGCACCCATCAGTGGTCCAGCGGTCCAGGTCTCCTTCTTATCCCGCCCCTGTGCGTTTCTTCGTCTTTATGATGAAAACGGTGTGATCCATCTGTTCCAGTTCCATCTTGCTTAGGGACATCTTGGTGACTGAATGAAAAGAAGGCAGGATCCATCAGAATCATTCGGTGTGTCTCTCGTGAGGGTGGCAAAGGCCATGGGGGACCCTCCCTCCTGTGACCTTCACTTGCAGGAAACACGGGAAAATATACCAATGATAAAGTGGACAATTCCTAGAAATTCCGGAAAAGGCCCTGGATCTTCACATTGTCTCTCTCTCAGTGTGCTGGGTGTGCTGGGCATGCTGGGTGCTGGTGCTGGGCCCTGGGGTCCTTCAGTGAATGAGGCAGCTGTGATTTTCCACCCTTGAGAAATTTATGAAGCAGTTCTTGCTTTACCAGCTGCAAAGCAAACCGACCGGGGATTCTGACATAGCCCAGAAGCTCCCTTGGGTCCATGTAACAATGATTATCATGCAGCCTCAAAAGTCTTTTGGAAATGCAAATTAAAATCACAATAGGATGCCAGTACATACCTATTAGAACAATCTGCCTAAAAGTCAATTCCTTTTCCCTAAAAGCTATGAAATTCTGACACATGCCTGCAACATAGACAAAACTTGAGGACATGACCCTGAGTGAAATAAGCCAGACACTAAGGGACAAGTATGAGATGACTCCACTTCGATGCGGTTCCTAGAGTGATCAAGTTTGCAGAGACGGAGACTGGAATCGTGGTTACCAAGGGAATGAGGAATCAGCGTTTAGTAGGTAGCTTCAGGATGGGGTGATGAAAAGTTCTGGGGGTGAACAGAGGTGATAGTTACTTAACACTGAGCATGTGTGTCGAGCCACTGAACAGGACACTTAAAAGGGGCTACATTTATGTGTATTTTACCCCAATTTAAAAAAAAAAGGAAGATCTCTTGGTTCTCACTGGACACAAGTTTCCTAGATGAGCGGGCAAGTGGAGCTCAGACTCTGTAAACAATCTCCCCACCTGTGTGTGCCCTGCTGCAAGCCCCTCCTTCAGACTGGACCACGATTGGTCTACACAGCAGTCACTCATAACCTGTTCCCAGCATCGCTCTGGGCACTGGGGATGTGAAGGGAACGGAGACAGAGGTGGTTCCTGCCCAGAGCCTCGCGTTCTAGCAGGGGTCAGGCAGTGAGCAAGCAAATGGCAAATCCCGCCCCCAGCAGGCCCTGTCCTGGCCCTGGTTTATTTCTGCCCTCAGCAGTTATCACAGTCTAACACGCACGTGTTACTAACTCACCCATATGCCTGCATCTCTCCACTAGAACGTAAGTTCTATTTTATTGATTTCATTGGTATAACCCTGAATCGAGATAGAGTAATGCCTGGCACATAGAAATCACAAATACATGTGTGATTTCATGAATCACGTATGTCTTCTTTCATTTCTTCCAGCAATATTTTGTTTTCCATGTACGAGTCTTTCACTTCCTTGGTTAATTTTATTTATTTTCTTTTTTGGTGACATCGTAAATGAAATCACTTTCTTAATTTCCTTTTCAGATTTTTCATCGTTGGTGTATAGAAATAAAGCCGATATGTGTGTGTGTGTGTGTGTGTTGATTTTGTATCCTATGACTTTGTTGAATTTTATTTATTAGTCTAATGGGATTTTTGTTCTGTTCGTTTGTTTTCTACATATAAGATCAGGGTATCTATGAACAGAGATAATTTTACTTCTTCACTTCCCATTTAGATGGTGTCTATTTCTTTTTCTTGCCTAACTACTCTGGCTAGAGCTTCAGACACTACGTTAAGTAGAAGTGGCAAAAGCGGCCATCCTGATCTTGTCCCTAATTTAGCAAAAAAAAACTGTCCATCTGTCACCACCGAAAACGATGCTCATTGTGCATTTTTCATAGGTGGCCTTTATGATGTTGAGGTGGCTTCCTTCTATGCATGAAATGGTGCTGAATTTTATCACATGCTTTTTCTACATTAATTAAGATGACCATGATTTTTTTCCCCCCTTCCCTCTGTTAATGGAGTGTGCCACATTGATTAATATATCAATGATGATCCCAGGTTGAACCATCTTTCCGTTGCGGGAACCAATCCCACTTAGTTATGGTGTCTGATACTTTTATTATCCTGAGGAATTCTGTTTGTTAGTGTTTTTTGATTTCCGCATCCATATTCATGAGGGATGTTAATCTGTAATTTTCTTTTCTCGTCGAGTCTTTACCTGGCTTTAGTGTCAGGCTAATGCTAGTCTCACCGAATGAATTAGGAAGTAGTCCCTCCTCCTGAAATTTCTGGAAGAGTTTGAGAATGATTGGCATTACTTCGTCTTTTCGTGTTTGATAGAATTCACCAGTGACATCGTAGGGTTTTCCTTTGTGGGGAGGCTTTTGATTACTGATTCAGTCTCCTCCCCCGTTAAGCTTCTCCTTGGGGTTTCTGAATCTTCATAACTCAGTCTTGGTGGGTTGTATGTTTCTAGAAATTCGTGCATTTAATCTAGGTTATCCAATTGGTTGGCATACAAATTATTTATTTGTACGCTCTTATAATCCTTTTTATTTCTGCAAAATCAGTAATAACAGCTATGCCACCCTGAACAAGCCCAATCACATCTGATCTTGGAAGCTAAGCAGGGTCAAGACTGGTTAGTACTTGGATGGGAGACCACCTAAAAAGACCAGGTGCTGAAGGTGTAAAAATTTTTTTAAATAAGGTATTTAAGCTGACAAGGTCCTTGCAATCTGTGAGGTCAACCAAGGGTTGCCTCGCCTTAAAAAAAAAAAATCAGTAGTAATTTGTCTTTTTTATTTCTGATGCCAGTAATTTCAGTCTTCTCTCTTTTTTCTTCGTCACCTAGGAAAAACTTTGTTGATTTTGTTGATTTTTTTTTTAAAGGAACCACACTTTGGTTTAATTGATTTTCTCTATTTTCTCTTTTACGAGGATAGCCACCTCAGCTCACGTTTGTTACTGCTTGCGTATCTCTTTTCATCTTTTCATTTTACTCTCCTTGCGTCTTTAGATCTAAGATGAGTCTCTTGTAGCTGGCACATAGTGGGACTGTGTTTTTGTATCCAGGAAGACCGGGCAGAGTGCCCGGCTGAGTCGATTTGGACTTGGTTCTCAACAAACCATCTGTTAACGTGACTCATTAGCATCAACTAAAAAGAACAGAAGAGGGGCAGGGATAAGGGGCCTGTTTGTTCCATGAACCACTGAAGCCTTTTTAAGAACACTTTCATTGAGGTATAATCGACCTACTATAAACGGCACAAGTGTAGACTCTGATTCATCTTGACACATGTTTATGCTTGTGAAACCATCACCACGACCAGGATAATGAAAATATTCTTTACATCCAAAAGTTTCCTCCTGCGCCTCTGAAATCCCTCCTCCCCTTTTCCTACCTATCACTGATCTGCTCTTTCTCACAGTACATCACTTGCATTTTCTAGACGGTCATAGAAATGGAATGAACAGTATGTATTCTTCGTCTTCTTTCACTCTGAATGATTATTTTGAGATTCACTTTTGTTAGAGCATATGTCAGTAATCATCCCTTTTTCTTGCTGAGTAGTATTCCATTGTATGAAGATGCTACAATTTTTTATCTATTGATCTGCTGATAGACATTTGGGTCGTATCTAGTTTGGACTATGATAAAGCTGGAATGAACAATTGCGTACAAGTTTTTGTGTGGACATAAGCTTTTATTTCTCTTGGGTAAATAGGTAAGAGCGAACTGGCTAGGCCATGGAGTGGGTATATATTTAACTCTTTAAGAAACTGCCAAATTGCTTTCCCAAGTACTAATATCATATTATATTCCCATCAACAGTGAGTGGGAGTTTTAATTCCTCTACATTCATATGTTCATGTTTTTTTTTCATTTTACCCATTCTAATAGGTGTGTAGTGGCCAATCACTGTGATTTTAATTTGCATTTCCTAAATGACTAATGACGTGGAGCATCTTTTTATGTGTTCATTCGACTTTCACATAATCTTCTTTGTTTAAGTGTCTATTCAAATCTGTAGCCCGTGTTTTTATTAAATTTTTTGTTTTTGTTTTACTATTGAGTTTTAAGGGTATGTGTGTGTGCACGTATTCTGATGCAAGTTCTTTATGAGCTATATAAGTCCCAAATATTTTCTCCCAGTGTGTGGCTTATCTTTTAATTCTCTGAACAAAGTCTTCTGAAGAACAGGAGTTTTACATTTGGATGAAATCCAGTATGTTATTGAATGGTTTGTGTTTTGGTCGTTATATTTAGGAGATCTTGGACTAAGTTAAGATCAAAGATTTTCTTTTTGGGGGACATTTTATAGTTTGACACTTTACTTCTAGGCCTACAATTTGAGTTAACATTTCATATGTTGTATAATATGGATCTGAATTCATTTTTTCACATACGGCCGTTCGATTGTTGTATCATCATTTGTTAAAAAGACTATTTTTTCTCCACTGAATTGTCTTTGCACCTTTGTCTAAAATCAGTTGTTTGTGTAGTTGGGGTCTCTCTTCCGTTCCATTCACATGCTTGTCTATATTTCCACCCAAACCACACTCTCCTGACTCCTGTGGCTGTTTATAAAGTCCTTCAATCAAGTCGTATCGGCCCTCCGTTTTGGTCTTTGGCAAAGTTGTTCTGGCTTTCCCTTAAATTTTAAAATCAGCTCATCAACTTCTACAAAACAAAAGCCTTGTGACGTTTTGATTAGGACTGCATTGCATTTATTAACTTACAGATCTATAGATCTACATGGAAAGAATACGGAGACCTTGGACCCGTGACGATGGAATGTCTTTCTACATATTTGAAACTTTTTCATTTCTTTCAGCAACGCTGTGTGCTTTTCTGGACTCGGGTCTTTAGTCAAGGTGAACCCCAAAGTATTGTAAATGTGGAACTGACTTGCTCTAATGTCTGACAAGAGTCGGGACAATGAGACTGATCGGTTACTGTAACCCAGCGATGATGGGACTGGGGCCAGGATGCCGATGACCATGGTGATGAAAAAAGAAGCTGCCGGTGTGTCATTCCATTAGGTTGAACCCTACGGGACTGCCATTTCTCGTGGGTCAGAGAAGCTATAATCGTGGCAACTTCACAGGGTTCAACCTAATGTTTTGGGGCTAAGTCAAGACTCAGCTCAGGATTTGCTGGTCGATTAGATGCAGAGCAATAATGAAAGGAACGACTCAAGGATGGCTTTTGGGTGCTGTGCTCAAGCAAGGGACAACGCCACGTCTCTGCACTGCAAAGCTACGGGGAGGCGGGAAGCGGACAGCCCCCTCCTCCCTGCCTTTCTCTTCATTTCCATGTCTTTCCCTTTCTCTCCATCACGCTTAGCTTTCCAGGGGACACAATTATCACAAGGCTACATGTTTACTTTTAAACGTGCATTTTTCCCACCCGGCTCCCGGTCTGACGTTTTAATGGCTTTTGCTGGCTTTTGCTGGCTTCGCTTTCGTGGGCAGGGCTTCCAGGAAGAACGCGAGTTCTGTGCACAGTTTGAGGCTGGTGCATTCCCCCTCGCCTCCAACGCCATAGCAACGCGCCCTTACCGTTTTTTTATTTCTCCGCGCCCAATCCTCAGGCAGAAGGGTTCTGCGCCGCCTTTTCCAGCAATTTGCTGCCGACCGTCGCGAGGCTCCTCGCGTTTATGGAGAGAAGGCTGGGAACGCATGCTTGAGTTTATACTCGAATTACTATCCTAAATGACTCCGTGGAGGGTTGCTTTTAGGGGTCACTGGGAGCCAGAGTGGAATGTTTTTCCTTCTTCACTTTATCCCAGGCCTTGGGGCACGAGGACCATAAATGCAGGTAATGTGTTTTATAGCCAGACTCTTTAAGTTCGTTTTTCCACCTCGCTCCCTACCCGCAGTGATCACTGGGAAACGCTACAGAGTTTGTAGAAATGACCCTGTTTCTACAAAGGCACAGGGAGGTAGGGGGCTGAGCACCACGGCACGGTGCACTTGAAGAATGTGACACTTCCCGGCTCGGCTAGACGTGTGCGATTGCCCTCACGCCCGGTGGAGAGGTACAAACGGAAAAAGAGCTGTTCGTGAGGTAGTGAGCGCCCCATCACCGGAGGTATTCAAGCAGTGTCCACGCAACTGATTAACAAAGGTGTTAGACTGGAGATTTGTGTGCCTGACAGGGAGGAGAACTATAAACACGTAAGTGTCCTTGAAACGCAGACTTTTTGGGAAACTAAGATATCTTTGCATTGTTTCGACAGATGCGTATTGAACACTTACTGTGGAGCTGGAAATTGCACCCTGGAGAAACAGCAGAGAACGAGATGGACAAGGGCCCTGCCCTTATGGAGCCTTCGCTCTAGCGAGAGTGACAAATCATAAATAATGTACGATGAGGTGATGAGATAGCTGTGGCTCTCAGGTATGCGGCCGGGGTCCTAGGTGTTGTCATGCTTCAGGCATTACCTCCACGATGCTTCCCGTTTCTCGACCCCGGGAAGCCAAACTCCACTTTACAGATTACGAAACGCAGGTCCAGAACGTTTGCCTAAATGGTCCACACTCACACAGCTGTTACCTGCTGACGCTCAAACTGCGGCCCAGACCCCGCGGTCCCCGGGGTCTGCACACTTCACGAAACCTCTGGTTAGAATTCTTACAAGATCAAGTTAGTGCTGGGGTCCTGAAGGCCCAGGTCCCCACCCCCCACCCCCGTCTCACCTCGAGAAAGGTAAACAGCGCCGGTCCGCTCGCTCCCTCTTCTCCCACTAAACATACTGGTCCTCAGAGGTTTGCAAATAAAAACCATCTCTCTGCCTTATGCAATTAAGTACACCGGCTCCCCCAAAAAAAAAAATTATAATAACACGTTTTACTTAAAACTTGAAGCTTGATACTTGCCAGAACCCCCACTGTCATTTGGAGAGGGAGAGAGTTTGTGAGAGCCCTACTATGTGCTCGGCCCTGGAAGGGGCTGAGGGTTGAGTGGCTGCAAGGGCACAAATCAAAGATGTGCAACTTGCCCTTGATAAACTTAAAAATCTCGTTGCAAAGACAAAAAGAGATTAGCAGGAGGGAGGGCGCAGAGGATGAGGAGAAAGGCTGGGACGCTGGCATGGTAACAGCATTTTCTACATCCTGGGTCTCACTGTGTCTTTGCACAAGTCCCTTTGCCTCCCTGAGTCTCAAACTCTTCATCTGTAACGGTACTGCCCAAAAAGAACTTTCTGTGACAATGGAAATGTTCATGCCCGCGGTGGTCAGCACGGTGGGCGTCAGCCGCACGTGGCCTTTGAGCTTATGAATTGCTGTTAGCGTGACTGATGGCTGCATTTTTCATCGAATGTAATTGTTAATTATTTTACATTTAAGTAGCCACACGAGGCTAACGGTTGCCATATTGGGCAGCAGAGACTGAGAAAGCTGGGGTTTGGGAGGCTTCGTCCATCTCAAATAATATCTTGAGAGAGAACCTCAGGAATGTGTGTTTTGCGTCTGGAACCGTCTTAAGAGAAAAAAATAATGATGAAACCCTTGGAGGCTGGAGACAGGGGCCACACCCCAGCTTTACTGTAGCTCCTTGTAAAGCCCTGGACAGAACCCCTGATCACCCATCTGTAAAACGGGGATGACAATAAAACTTAGTTCACGGGGTTGTCGTGATGGCCAAATGAGACGCTAGAGGAAATATTTTCAGAACAGGGCCTGACTCTTGGTAAATGCTCAACAAATGTACCTTTAAAATATTATTATTGTTTATTATTATTATTATTATTATTATTATTATTATTATTATTAATGGGACTTAGCACTACTCAGCCTTCTAGAATCACACCTTGCTGCCCTAGCAATGCACCATTATCCGGGAGACTTCAGCATCCTCTAAAAGCTGTCTTTCTTTTTTCACTTAAAAAAATTTCATTACAGAAAATTTCAAACACACACTAAGTCAGTGAGTAGCGGGATAAGCTCACCCCGTGTAGCATCCTCATCACCAGTTATTCTTACCGGTCCTTACACCTACAGACCAACCCACCTCGTCACCCGCCTCCACTGCAGTTTTTAAACAGCTACACACTATATCCTGTCAACTGGAACTATCTCAATATGCATTTTTTAATGTAGTCACTTTTTTTAAACGATCTCTTTAAAAAAAAAGAAAGAAACATAATCACAGTACCCTGATCATACATCCAAAATGTTTATAAATTCCTGTGTTTTTATTTGTCCGGTTTTATTGAGATGTAGCTGACGGATCGCATGGCTGACGTTTCAAGTTAACTGAACTGATCGTGTAATCATTTCGCAATATATGCAAATCAAGGCATCACACCCAACGCCTTAACATCTTATCTTTCTGATCTCAGTTGCCAAAGGGAAAGAATAGAGAATAATGGTCAAAGAGTAAGGACACCCTCTCCCTGCGAAGAATTTGACATTTGAACAAATATTGAGTCTCCTCCTTTCCAGCACCTGAGAAGACATGAAAAGAGCGTAATATCTCTCTGGCATCAGCACCCTGGAGACGTTTACTAAAGGGGATTAAGATTTTTGTTGAGTTTTTAGATCAAATGGTAAGTGCGATTCAACCAGATAACAATTAAGATATGGCATTCAAATATTTTTATCTGGCCGGTTTTTTGAAGGTTGTTAAGAAAACTCAGAGGGGCCTGACAACACAGATTTTCCTTCTTTTGCTTTCTCTACTTATTTCCGATATGGAAACCTTTTCTTCCAGTATGGAAATCTTTCCTTAAACTGCTTTAGACTTAATTTTAATTCAATGGCTAATACGGGACTTGTGTGTAGAGGCAACTCGCTGTGGCGTGTCACTGGTGTCACCGACTCAGTGTGTGACCATGGGTGAGTGTCCTCTTCTTTGGACTTCGGTTCCCCCGTGAATTCAACAGGGATTTGGATGGGGTGCGGTGGGGGAGGCGGGCGGTTCTTCACAGGCCTTTTCAGCTCTGAGAGTCTAAAGTCCAATGATACCTTTTCTTTTCAAAGAGACAATGTGACAGGGTCACAAAGGATTCGTTATTAAACAACATCTCCAGTCTCCAGGCCCAGAAACATACAGATCAGGAGTCAAACACTGAAGTGCCTGCAGGAGCCTGGCAGGCCCTAGGAGTGGGTGAGCAGGCTGCACGCAGGGGCAGAGATGCTCTGAGGAGCCCACATTCCATACAAAGGGGTCTGCTGCCGCCTCCCCAGATGAGTGATCTCCTGGGAATGCGGGCTTTTGTGGACAGGTCTCCAACTTCTCCATGAAGCACCAGAAATGGTTACCACCAGGAATGTTAAGTAGACCATTCTAATTTTAAATGTTGGTTTAAGGAGAAACACAAAACCATCTCTATGAGACACACTAGGAATCTGCATAGGATGAAGCTTCCTTATCTGCACACCCCTCCAACACCGGGTGTAGATGGTTGCACCAAAAGGTCCTGAGTCCAGAATGTTTTTTCCAGGAAGGATCTTTTTAAAAAGAAATCCAGATATCAGGCCAGTTCTTTTCATCTGACTCTTTCTGCTGAAAATCAACACACGACCTTTGGCCCAAAACTATAAAGTCCAATCCAAACTAAAAACCAACAACAAATGAGATTTCTATTGATTTCGGGGAGCTGGTTGTCCCGCATCCAGACTTTCTGGGCCCCGTGTTGGACTTCAACAACCTCCAGGTAGCCAGACTCAAAATTTCCAGGATTCTCTTGAATTTCTGGGCAGCAAAGCCATCGAGAAGTTTCCATTGCCGAGGCACAGACTCACTTTCCTAAAATCTTAAGGCAACGAACTTAAGATTTTATGTTCATTCAAGGTGATGCTCAATCCCCTTCGAAAGCATCCTGGCCAAGGTGGTGATCAGGGTCCCCTCCACTCCCCACCACAGCAGCCTGTCCGTGTCCTCAGCGTGCATCATAGTGTATGATTTTTAAAATATTTTCATTTTCTCATTTATGGTTTGTACCCTCCACCTCACTAAGATAGAAGCTCTGAGAGGACAGGCCCCACCTACCTCGTTCACAGGCATTTCCCAGCTCCCATCACAGAGCCTGGGACAGCAGGGCAAATAAATAGTGCCCAATAATAAATTAAGGGATGATCATCAAAGGTATATGTTTAGGGTTGCCAGGAACAAGCGGCTTGTTACTTGCCGAAGCAGGCCATTCGGACACTTTTACCAGAGACAGAGCTCTTCTAGAAAAAAGATCTGAATCCACCTGACTTCCTCTGGCCCCAGTCTTACCTCTCGGGGTCCCACGAGCTAAGCCTACATTCTCTTCCAACTACAGGTTCCTAAATGTTGAGAGACAGGTGGCCATCTCTTTGAAATGAAACATGTCTATCTCTTCATGTGACCTCGTAAAAGGGGAGAAGAAAGGTGGGGGGGGGCAGGAAAAGGACCAGGGGGTTCAGTGAGCAGTAAGTCCTGAGCACAGTGTGTAGTTGATGGTCTCACCAGTGCCCTGACTTTTGAAAAGTATTTCAAAGCCAGATGATGTAGTTTTTCAAAATGTGCATTTCGAAGTAATGGTTGACTACACACATTGAAAATTCAGCCTGTGTCGTTGGACTAGGTCCTATGTCCATGGGAATGGAATAGAAGGATCTTTTGGTTGTGTTATAAGAGAATGTCTTCAGTTCTGCCAGCCTGGGGATTCTAGGATTCCATGAAGAACACCAAGCATTGGGGTGTGTGCGTGCACGCGTGCACACATGCGCATGTGAAACAGAGACAGAGATAGAGACAGAAAGACAGAGAGGGAGAGAGAGACAGGGAGAGAGAAGGAGAGAGAGGGAAAGAGAGAGAGAGAGAGTTTGATTGTGTAATGGGGTTTTTCTTCTAAATACTTCTAGTATGCCCTTCAAAGGATCCAAGGCCAGTGGCTCAGAGCAAGGGGGCAGCGCACTCAGGAATGGTGATGCTGGCCTTCAGCGATGCACACCCCCTCAGTGCCCTGAAGAAACTTAATCTTTATGGAAAATAGGACTCTGCTTCTCTTGCTTCCCAAGCTTCCTACTGAACCGAACAAGCCCGTGAGTTCTCTGGCAGAGTCTGGATGGAAAGCACGTCAGTAGGCCCAGTCAAGGCCCTCCTGAGGCCAGGACCCAAAGCTGCAGACCTGGCTGGAACCCACATGCTACTACTCACTGAGACTTTTCAGGAATAATGTCCAGGGGCGACTTTCAAAGCACCAAAAAGCCAGAGAAGACGCAGGTAAGGTATGATGTGAGATTAGTTGAGTTTCTTTATGAAGGAGAATGAAAATAACAGTATAGACAGCTGGAAACTGTATGTTCCTGAATATGAGACAAGCGTACTTTTCTAAAATTATTTCTTGAATAAGAGGGAGTTGGAGTATATTTAAATCTGCTTGAAGTCTCGTATGTTGTAAAAAGACTCTCAAATCCTTTACTTTGAACAAACGGTACTATTTTAGGAAAACAAGGTAGCCTGAAATAACCTCAGCCAGCTGGTTTGGATACTAAGAGAGGTCACCTGACCAAATCAATAAAGAAAGAAGGCAAAGACATTTAAAATAGATTTAGTCATTCTTCCTGGGGGGAATGGCTTTACAAGAGCACGTTTTGAATGCTGTACACAAGCCTTGAAATGATTGGTTCGAAAAAGCAATATAATAAGTTGTTAGGAGCATTACTTGAGCATTGGGATGAAATTTCCAATGACAGCATCATTCAAACATTCAGAAAGTACTGTACCGCGACACAGAGAAGTACACGTTATAATGGTAAAAGTGTCAGTCCAGCAAGAAGACATAGCAACTCTAAATTTATATGCACCTAACAACAGAGCCCCCAAATTTGCAAAGCAAAAACTGACAGAATTTAAGGAAAAATGGGCACTTCAACAATAAGAGCTGAGGACGTCAATACTCCACTTTACATAGTGGATGGAACAATGAGACAGACCACATGAAAGAGAACAGAATAACTTGGACAGTATTGAAACTACTAAATCTCACTCATATCTACAGAATACTCCTCCCCAAAACAACAGAATGCACATTTTTCTCAAATGCACACAGGGAAATTCTCCAGGATAAATCATGTGTTAGGCCATAAAACGAGGCTCAGTCAATTTAAAAGTACTGAAACCATATGAAGTATTTTCTTTAACCATGATGAAATAAAATTAGAAATTTGAAAAATTTGTAGATTTGTGGAAATTAATCAACACTCTCCTAACTAAACAATTGGGTCAACTAGAAAATCACAAGGGAAATTAGAAAATACTTTGAAATGAATGCAAATGAAAACACAATACAGCAAAACTTATGGGATGCAGCTAAAGCAGCGCTTAGAGGGAAATTTATAGATGTGAATGCCCATATTAAAAAAAAAGAAGAAGAAAGCTCTCAAATCAATAAACTTTCACCCTGAGGAACTAGAAACAGAAGAGTAAGCTAAAAGCTCACCCAAAGCAAATACAAGGGAGGAAAAAATAAAGATTACAGTGGAACTACATAGAAAATCAAAAAACGACAGAGAAAAATCAGTGAAACCCAAAATTGATTTTTTAAAATGATCAACAAAATTGGCAAACCTTTAGCTAGCATGACCATGAGAGGAAAAAAGAAAAAAAGAAGACTTGCATTACAAAAACCAGGAATGAAACGGGGACGTCACTCCTTACCTCACAAAGTGCAATAGCCATGTTTTTGAAGATCCTGCCAAGCTGATTCTAAAATGCGTATAAAAAGGCAAAGGAACTCAGCTGGCCAAAATAATTATGAATAAGAAGAGCAAAGTCAGGGGACTCCTAGTTCCTGTCCTTCCAGACTCTGCACAGGTGTCAGATCTCTAGTACAGCGATCGTCGGTTTCCTCCAATCAGATATCAATACGTCTCCTTCGCATCCCCATAGGGAGCTGTGCAGACCTTACGCTGACCACTCACTCCACTATGTCATGTGACCTGCTTCTGGAGGACACACATGACTTCCTCCCTTCTTGTGTCCCCAGGACCCAGAAGAACACCCCAAACAGAAAAGACGAGTAAATGCTGTTTTCATTGGATGGATGATGGATGGATGGATGGATGGATGGATGGATGAAGAGACAGATGGACAGACGAACAGATAGATGATTTTAGAATGATTTCCCCGTGTACAAACGGATGAGGCAGCGTCGTTTCTTAAATCCCTACAACAGAAGAAGCACTACCCTGGAAAGTCGGGAGACCTCCAATGCTGCCACAAACGCCCATGTGACTTTAGTCAAGACACGTCCTCCTTCTGATCCCCAGTCCCATTAGGAAAACCTGTGAGGTTTACTAGAGCGCTCTCTAAATGTCATCCAGATTCAGGTTCTACTATCCTCGGACCCAGTAGATTATTTCATCCATGTCCAGCATATTTATCATTTGGTGGAAGTAGCTTTTTAAAACCTAAATTTAGTCTACGGCCACGCCACCCTGAACAACCCTGATCCCATCTGATCTCGGAAGCTAAGCAGGGTCGGGCCTGGTTGGTACTTGGATGGGAGACCACCTAGGAAGACCAAGTGCTATAGGCATAAAAAATGTAAAAAATAAGGAATTGTAAACTGACAAGGTCCTTGCAATCTGTGAGGCCAACCAAGAGTTGCTTACCTAAAAAAAATAATTAATAGATAGATAGATAGATAGATGATAGATAAAACCTAGATTTAATGGGTATCTTCATTAAACATCTCAAAGTGGCCAAACCAGATGACGACCTAAACACGACACTCCGTCCCTCTCACTGCCTTTCACACAACTTGAACCCAGTTCTCTTCAAGCTCCTTTTGCCAAAAAAAAAAAAAAAGTGGCATTCACTCAGCATTCACAACAGGTGCCTGACATGGGTCATTTGTCAGCCGCAACAACGTCACCCTATAAACTGGCCCTAAATTCCATTTTCTGTTACTAATGGGAAAGGCCATGTGATGGGAGTTTATGGGGTGCCTTGGGCTTGACAGGCAGACATGTGGGGAAGGGGAAAGGAGGTCTCCTCTGGCGTTTAAAATCCGAGGTCCCCCCCCCCCCCCGTGAAACCTGCGAGTTGTTCCCGAATGTGCCACAGCAAAGTAAACAACTGCTCGGCCCTTTCCTGGCCTCTCGGATTCAGAGACATTCTTCTCCGAGCTGCATTATTCCTCAGAGATTTTCTGAACCCAGGGGGGGAAAAAAAATAGCTTGGTCTAATTTCAGAATTTTAGCTCTTTTTAAAATTTTGACCAAGACACCCACTCCATTTCTCATTCTGTCTCCAACCACAAGAGGTTTGACGAGGATTTAATTTTTAACATCCTCGCCTGGCCCAACAGGGTGGTTTCTGCCTAATATTTGGACACGGGCTCTTGAAATGACTTAATTATCTCATCATCGCAGCAACATTCGTCAATTTTACATTCGAATATTTTCCAGGAGTGCCGAGGACCACATAAGCTTCTCATTTTGCCATCCTAAGAAATGCTTCAACCCTTTGCTGGCAAAAAAGGGAAAAGCCATCATTTAGAGTAAAGGACTTGGCTATTTTTCCACTGGTTTCCCAGAACTCATTGTTCTTATTCTAGAAATGTTATAGTGAAAACATCTATAGCTCGAATCTGCTTTTTAAAAAGCACCGTTTTATGGCAATTACACAAAGTGAGGTGTTTTTTTTTTCTTTTGGTCACTATCCGATATGTTTAAACATCACTAAAAAAAAAACAAACTTAAAATCTTTATGCAAATATATGATCTGGGTTTCCCATTGCCTTAAGCTGATTCCACACAGAGAAAGACAAAATCGGACATTAGGTTAAAATAGAAAAGAAAAAGAAAAAATAATAAAAGCTTCCTTTTTCTGTCTTTCAAGAGAAACCAGTGGACACGCAGTGGGAGAAAGATACAGAGTGACTGAAGAATGCCAGAGGCTCCATAGGCATCTGGTTGGCGACCGTGGGACATGTTTTCAGGATTTTAACTGCAGCACACAACCCGTGCCAGAGGCCTGAGAATTTAACTGGCGAGATCGAGGTGAGCTCCCCAGTGCATCCACACGCTGACCAACCGCGTGCCTGCGTACAAATTAAACGAAGAGAATTTGGACGTTTGGCTTCCTGGGAAATAAGAGGTCAGAGGGTTTATTAGCACCATCAAGCCTTGATCGCCCAGATCCATGGACAGGAGCAGTGGCCTGGAACTGCGGGCAGCCGAGAAGCTGCTTTCCCCGCACCGTGGGGGGAACACCCGGCCCCGTGTTTTATTCCATTCCCCACATCCTGTGCCAGGCGCTGCCTCTGGGAGGAAGTAGTTTGTGGACTCTCTGAACCAATCCAGGGAAGAATTGTATTTGTTTTGAGAAGTCATCTAGGACCAAACGCTGGATGCATGTTCACGCGTCAAAACAGTGAGATGAATTTAAAAAATAATAATAATGAAAGAACAAGTCAGGTCTGTTCTTAGCGGAGATTTAAGGGGGTGGGTGGAGGGTGGAGGGGGCGGGGCCTGGCTGTAGGTCTAACGCTTCAACCCTGGACTCTCACTTCAGTTCCCACCGCAGGGCATCCTGCTAGACCTCCCAGGTCAGAAAAAGGGAATGCTGGTGACATCCTCACCATCACGCCTCTGCTTCCTGTGGGAGGCTTAGTCATCACCCAACATCAGGAGCCAAGCATCAAGGCCCCCTGGCACAGGACAGAAAACGCGATCTCAGCAGGAGAGAAGATTTTGTACAAAGTAGACTTAGTAATATTAATAGATGGATGGATGGATGGATGGATGGATGGATGGATGGATGGATGGATGGAAGGAAGGATGGAAGGAAGGAAGGAAGGAAGGAAGGAAGGAAGGAAAGAAGGAAGGAAAGAAGGAAGGAAAGAAGGAAGGAAGGAAGGAAGGAAGGAAGGAAGGAAGGAAGGAAGGAAGGAAGGAAGGAAGGAAATGAGGGAGGGAAGGAAGGAAGGAAGGAAGAAAGAAAGGAAAGAAGAAAGAAAGGGAGGGAGGGAGGGAGGAAGGAAGGAAAGAAGGAAGGAAGAAAGGAAGAAAGGATGGAAGGAAAGAAAAGATGAAAGGATGGAAGGAAAGAAAAGGGAGGGAAGGAGGAAAGGAGGGAGGGAGGGAGGGAGGAAGGAAGGAAGGAAGGAAGGAAGGAAGGAAGGAAGGAAGGAAGGAAGGAAGGAAGGAAAAAAAGGAGGGAGGGAAGGAAGAAAGGAAGGAAGGAAGGAAGGAAGGAAGGATGGAAGGAAGGAAGGAAGGAAATGAGGGAGGGAAGGAAGGAAGGAAGGAAGGAAGGAAGGAAGGAAGGAAGGAAGGAAGGAAGGAAGAAGGAAGGAAGGAAGGAAATGAGGGAGGGAGGGAAACAGGAATAACAGGAGTGGAAAGTTATGGTTTCCTGACGATGCCCATTGAGATGACAGCATAAACCTTCTCCTGTCCGGAAACTCTGTACCCCATTCCTTGGCAAACTGTGGAAGAACACAGTCCTTCAGCCAACATTCAGTAGACCCTGCTATTCATAAACTGAGACACCCTGCACGCCGTGCCCCGTACAGCTTCTCGCATTTGGCTTAACCACCAGGAGAACTCTTCAAAAATACTCCTTCCCGGAACTCGTCCCAAAGATCCTGACTTTATAGCTCAAGGACGACACTGCAGCATCTGCTCACTCTCTAGTCTTTCCCTCTCAACGTCTCTCTCACTCTCTCTTTCTTCCCTGGGTCCGACCTTCGCAGTTTGAGAGCCTCTGTAGGACATGGAAAAGAAAGCCAAGCCAAAGGAACTTCCGTTCTAGAGAAACGGAAACTCAATCACAGATTCGTGTTTTAAGCCAGAGCTTCTGAGAAAATGCCGGAAAAGGCCGGGGCTGCAACCTGGAGCCAAAGCTCGGCTCAGCTGCCGACTGGTATCCTGGCCAAGCCACTTACGCCGAGTTTTCTCAAGTCTAAAATAAGGAAACTAATGGCCTCTATTCTGTGGGGCGGTTGAACGGAGGGAATGAAACAGGGCATACAAAGCACGGAGCACAAGGCCTGGGACGAGGAATGAGAGTCTTAAAAAGTTGGCTTATGCTGTTGTTATTCTTGACACGGCCACGTTGGAAAGAGCGGGCCCTATCTGAGGGCTGCGAAGGACAACAGCAGGGAGACGCGTTTAGAAACCGATGTTAGTCAAGGAAAATACAAAGTAACAGGAACATCCGGGGGCTGCTTACTCTGCACCAGGAATGCTGCATCCATTCCCAAGAGTAAGGTCCTTTTCCCAGTCCCCCCAGGTGGCCTTTTCTTATTATTGTAACTGGGGGCCAAACCGAGCTCTTCCCAGGCTGAGAACAGAAGTCAAGCCAAGGAGAGACCTTGGCAAAACTGTGACCCTGGGCTTTGCTTATCCCTGCTCCCTTATTCGGTCGCCTTGGCTGGACCCCAGACACGTCTCCTTCTTAACTGTCCTTGAGCTTGGCCCTCCCACCGGGAAAGGACTGATAGACTTGAGGTGCTGTAAATGACATGTGGCTCCTGGAAAGATCACTCACACTGCCACCTGGAAATCTGCACTTTTTTTCTGAGAACGAGACGCATTAAACCAAGGATATTATCTCTAGTGGAGGAACCAACAATCCCCGGGTCAGAAGGGGAGACATTCTGTGGAGGCTCTAGCCCCGCCTCTCGCATCCGCAGGAGGCGAGCCCGCGTCTGCCCCAGGGGTGCCACACCACAGTTCAGAAAGCACTCACCCCACCTTCTCATCAGCACCTCTCGGCAGTTTTGTGATTCAGACAAGGGAAAGGAAGCCAGCGGTTAGGTCCACAGGAGCTGAGGGACCATTAGGTCCAGAATTCCCAAAGCACAGGATGCTCATGGCCCCCCAGGTGATGTGAGCTCCTACATGGGCACTGCACGCCCTCACAAGACTCACTTTCGGCCCTTGTCCTATCCCTCTGATCAGCCGTGGAGAGAAAAAATGTCTCCATGGTCCTAGTATGTCTCTAATTCCTCTCTAACCCTGGCCCATCTCCCTTTTCGAGAACCACAAGTGGGCCTATGACTCAGAATCCTTAGCAAGCAACAGCATTGAGCCAGAATTTAATAACAGCTCTTTTGTTTTGTTTGCATTATACTTATTTTTTCTGTTACCTTCTATTTATGCCAACTGGTTTTCCATCTGTGAGAGCGAATAAAGATTTCTTTTCAACACAGAAGTACTGAGTAAATTCAGCGAGCCAATTAAAGGGAAAATATTAAATAAATAAGAGTACGTGTTCACAGACATGATATAAAATAGGGAAATGATGTGCACACAAGATTTAAGTCTAGGAAACTCTCACCAGCCCAACTCATCTCCCTACTCATAGAGAGCTGAGACCACTAAGTCCAAGGTCACTAGCTTGCTGGTAGCAGAATCCATTCAGGGCTTATCATGTACACTCAGCCAACTCTCAGACACGAGCAGCTAAATAAATATGGTGTCAGGCCCCCAAGTGAGCAGAATGAAGCCTCAGTGATGGGGCAGATGAACCTCCTCCACCCCCCTTCAAAAAAAGAAGATCCTGGAGAGTCTGAAATCGAACCGACAGTGAACCTGGTGGGAATCTACAGGATGAACTCTGCTTCAGGAGGCAAAGCTCAGGGTAGGAGAACAGTGAAACCCAAAGCTCGGGGTCTTTTTCTTCCACACAGAATCTGTCTGTGGCTAACACAGAAACATCTCGGGTCCAGTCTCCCTGGCTCGGTTGTTGAACTTTTGGAAAAACGTATAAACATGTAAATGTGAACTAAGCACCAACACGGGGCATCACTGGGTACGAGCAGAGAGTCTTACCAGAACAAGCAGCTACCAGACTGCACTGGACTCATCGCCAACAGCGACCCCATGTGGCCGAGATGAGCAAGTCCGAGAGTGACTGAACTAGAGCTGAACCCCTGGGGTTAAAGCAAGATTTCTCACCTTTGGCACTATGCACACATTGGGCCAAATATATATTTTTTTTGCAGGAGGCTACCATGCACTTTTTAAGATGTTTAGATGCCTCTCTAGCCTCAACCTAGTAGATGTCAATAGCATACACACACACACACACACACACACACACACACACGCACGCACGCACGCACACACCCTGTATTGACCAATACTTTCTTTAGACATTGGCCAATGACCTCAGGTTGAGGGGAGGGGAGATAATCCCTGGTTGAAAACCACTGGACTAAAGTAATTCCAAAAGGTTCTTGGATAATTTAAAGAAAGCGTAGACAAATTCTCAATGGAAGAAATATCGGGCCTCTTGGTTCTAGGGGATATAGGAGTTCAAAACTGTTTAAAAAACAAGAATTTATACGACTGGACTTTGTGGATAGAAATATAAAGGGTCTAGCATGCAGCCAGGGCTCAATCACACATTAATACCCTTGCCATGTTCTTGCTCTTCACCTTGCCAATTTCTTTTGTGCGCTTTTAAAGATCATTGTGAATGGACATATACTAATTTCAAATTTTGAAAGAAAGAGTAGAAGGGGTTAAAAAGCGGGCATGTGCCTCTGCTTTCCGGGACCCACCCTGCTTCCCCAGCTGAACCCTTGTGTCTCCACTTCAGCCCCCTTGCTCCTCCCCTGGATGCCTCCTATCCCCTCCCCCCTTTTACTCTTTCCATCTCCAACTACCCACACGTGTCTTCAAACCTAAGTCAGAAGTGTGGGTGCCCATTGGAACCTCTTCCAAAACCTCTGCATGAAACAAGCGGCCATCCACCCCCCGGCGCTTGCCCTGGCCCCGCCCACCTCATCTCGCACCCCATCCAAGCTCGTCTTGCTTTCCATGCTATGCCCACCCTCCTGCAAGGGCCTCTGCTCACTGTCCCCTGCGCAAGCCCCTCACCTCTTCAGGGCCACCCCTCTTGCGTGGTCTCTAAAGGCTCCGTGCTCCAGTCCTGCAGGACACTTAACGCAGTGGGGACTTTGTGGCTGCCTAGGATTTCTGGAGTACAAGGATTATGCTTGCTCTTGGCTTGCCATTTGATCCGAGCCTAGAGCAGAGCCTGGAAAAAGGAGGAGTAACTGGAGACATCCAAGATGACCGCGATGCAGAAGGACGCAAACTCACCCTGCCCCAGGGGGGGCGAAACCAAAAATGCATGTGTTATCAGCAGCAATTACTCCCGCCAGGGGATGGAACAGCGTTTGACAACAAACAAGAGAAAGAGACCAAAGGAGAGAGGCCGGAAAACCGCGAGAGCCCTCCAAGAGCTTCCAGAACTCTCCAGCCTGAGGAACGGGTGACGCCCCTTGTTTATGACCCCTCCACCCCTGCCGGAGCACGGTTCAGGGCCGGGTCCTACCTGCAGGGTCCCTGGCAGCAGCGCGCTCACAGCTACGTTGCCTGGAGCCTCAGGCCTCCGTGCAGAGGGAGCAGGAGCAGGAGCAGGGCGTCACCGTACACCTGGCCACGTCCTGCCAAGAGCTGCTCCGGGCGCCGGAAGTGCCTGGTCGTGCCCCAGGTGACCGGAAGTGCCTGCAGGTTCCCCAGGTGCCAGAAGCGCTTGCCAGGTTCCAAGCAGCTCTCCAAACTACCCAGCACATAGAGCCGGGACGGAGGTCGCTTCTACATGGGACCACTTGCAATGCAACAAAGAGGAGAGAGACCATATAGCTAGTACTAGAGAGTCAGGCAAGCTCTCTGAGAGTCTCCAGGATAGAGGAGCCAATCAGCTCCATTGTGCACATCCCCGTCCCCCTCCACAGGGTGGTGAGGGCTCTCTCCAGGGGCACCGGTGTGCCTGCAAAGTCACTACAGAGTGTTTCGGGACACATCACCCAAACCCATGTCAGCCTGAGAAAGGGAGAGGGTAGGATGACAGGGCATAACTACACACACCTGTCCTCCCCACCTGGAACTGCTCAGGCTCCGTAACCAAGTGCCCCGGATGCCTGAGCTCCTGGGGCAGACACTCAGCTCCCACTAGCCTGCCAACACCACTGGCACACCCAGTGTCCCCAGAACCCACTTCTGCAAGAGGCCACGTTTCCAATACTGGAAGAGATAGCTACTTTGTCTAATTCACATAAACAAACGAAGTCAAAATGAAAGGGAAAAAAAGAAGCATATTTCTCAAATGAAGGAATAAGAAAAATCCTCAGGCCAAAAAAAAAAAAAAAAAAACCCTAAACAAACAGAAATAAGTCATTTGCCTGATAAAGAAATTAAAGATCCGGTTATGAGGACCCTGACCAAACTTGAGTGTGGAATAGAAGGACTTGGGAGAACTTCAACAAAGAGTTAGAAAGTAGAAGAAAGAGCCAAGCAGACCTGAAGAATATACAATACGTGAAATGATAAACACACGAGAAGGAATTAACAGCAGATTAGTGAACACAGAAAAATGAACCAGGGGCCTGGAAGCCAGACTGGTACAAATCAGCCAATCAGAAGGGCAGAAAGGAAAAGGAACTCAAAAAACTGAGGATGGCTTAAGAGACCTCTGGGACATCAAATGCTCCAATATTCACATTATAGGAATCCCAGAAGGAGAAGAGAGAGAGAAAGGAACAGAGACTTTATTTAAAGAAATAATGGCTGAAAACTTCCCTAACCTGGGAAAGAAAACGGACTTGCAGGCCCAGGAAGCACAGATTGTTCCAAACAAGATGCACCTGAGGAGACCCGCACCAAGACTCACTGTAGTTAAAATGGCAAAAGTTAAAGATAAAGAGATGTTCTTGAAGGAAGCAAAAGGAAAACGAGTTACATGCAAAGGAATCCCTGTATGGCTATGGGCTGATTTCTCAGCAGCCACATCGCAGGCCAGAAGGGAGGGGCAGGACAGCTTTAAAGTTCTGAAAGAAAGAACCCTACAACCTAGAATACTATACCCAGCAAGGTCATCATCCCGAATTGAAGGAGAGATCAAGAGTTTCCCGGACAAGCAGCACACTAAAGAACTTTATCACCATTAAGCCAGCTTTACAAAAAAAAAAAAATGTTAAATAATTCTCTTAAAGTAGAAAAGGAAAGGCCATAACCAGAAATAAGAAAATATGAGAGAGGGAAAATTTTCATGGGTAAAGCCAAATATTCAATAAGTATAGTATATCCGACATTTAAAAAGCTACTACAAAAGCAAAAGAAAAAGTATCAAACTCCGCTCAAACTACAATAAGTAGCCAGGAGTTATATGACACAGAAAGATCTAAAATATGACATCAAAATCATAAAGCATGGAGGGGGCAGTAAAAATGTAGTCCTTGTAGAATATACTTGAACTTAAACGTCTACCAGCTTAAAATACAATGCTATGGATAAAAATGGCGTACATAAACCTCAAAGTACCCACAACTAAAAACCTACAAAAGATAAACAAATAACAAAAAGAAAGGAACATAAGTAAAACACTAGAGAAAATCAGAAAACCACAAGGACAAGGATCAAGAGAAGAGGAAAAAAATAAAGGACAACTATAAGCACAACCTAAAAACAATTAACAAAATGGCAATAAGTCCAAACTTATCAATAATTACTTTAAATGTAAATAGTTAAATGCTTCATCTAATTTAATTTAATGTATTTAAAATAATTTTTCATTTTATTTAATTTTTTATGTAATTTAATTTAAATATTTATTTTATTTATTTATCCTCTTAATTAAAAAGACATAGTGTAGCTGAATGGATTAAAAAACATAGCCTATCTATATACTGCTTACAAGAGACTCACTTTAAAATTAAAAAACACATATAGACTACAAGTGAAGTGATGAAAAAAGATATTAGATGCAAATCGAAATGAAAAGAAAGTTATAGTAGCAATACTTATATCAGACAAAATAGACTTTAAAACAGAAAAATTAAAAAGACAAACATGGACATTACGTAACCATAAAGGGGTCAATCCAAGCAGAGGATATAACAAGTGTAAATACCTACATACCCAACACAGGAGTACCCAAGTATATAAAGCAATTATTAATGAACATAAAGAAGAAATCTACAGTAATAGGGAATTTTATTTTATTTTTTAATTACAACAATAATAAAGGATTTTAATATCTATTCACATCAATAGATAAATCATCCTGATAGAAAATTAATAATGAAATAATGGCCTTAACATTCTCATTAGAGATTGACTTAAGAGACTCCTTTAGAGCATTTCATCTAAAAATTGCAAAATGTTTACACCTGTAAAATATCTTACACATGTTTTTCATGCAACATTCTCCAGGATAGGTCACATATTAGGCCACAAAATAAGCCTCAATAAATTCAAGAAGATTAAAATCATATCAAGCGTCTCTTCCAACCACAATGGCATGAAGCTAGAAATAAATTACAGAAAGAAAACTGGGAAAAAACCACAAATATATGGAGACTAAACAACCTGCTTCTAAACAACCAACAGATCAAAGAAGAAATCAAAAAATCAAAAACTACCTTGAAACAAATGAAAACGAGAATGAAAACACTTTTCAAGATGTATGAGATGCAGGTAAAGCAGTTCTAAGAGGAAAGTTCCTAGACATGCAAGCCTACCTTATGAAACAAGAGAAATTCCAAATAAATAAACTCTACACCTAAAGGAATTAGAAAAAGAAGAAAAAACAAACCTCAGAGTAAACAGAGGAAAGAAACAGTTAAGATCAGAGTGGAAACAAAAATATAGAAATCTAAAAACTAAAAAGAAAAAAAACGAGAAGAGCCACACATGTGTGTTCACGTAAAGTCTTTTTTTCATATGAAATGGTATAAAAATAAAACTGTGATAGATATCATGGCTTCTCTTCCTTTTGTTAGCTCAGTGTTCCTTTTCTCCTTCTGCTGGGTCCAGTGTCCACCTTTTCTCTGGGGAAATGACAGCTTCAGACATCTCATTCAGTCTTGGACATAAAGTGAAAGGAGAATCTAACCAAAGCCAATTAAAGGGTCTTTGCTAGAATGTCGAGGTGCACAGGGACAGGTGTTTGGAGTTTGGCCATAAGGGTCTTGACTGAGATCAACAGAGATGCCCTGAGTCTGGCCAGCAGCCCTCCCACAATTCCTTCTTGTTGTTGCTTAAGTTAATGAAGACCTGTCTCTATTACCTGCACCCACAGAACCTCATAACAGACTCTTTAAAACTCAAAGAGAGACACAGATTGGATCTGCTTCCTGTAAAAAGATTTATTGGAAATTAAATACTATTGGACCAATTAGAAATATATTAAGGTCAATGACAGATAAAGTGGAACTATATTTAGTAAGCTGCAAAGGAACTCAGAGTGGGGGGAGGTGTGTAGTTTAAATGCAAACGCAGGAAAAACTTAAATCAATCTAGTAAGCACTTGACAAATGTAGCATGTATTCTACAAAAGAAACCATTAGCATGTGATGTGACCTGGGCCGGGAAGATGGGGTGCAGTCCAATTCTTGGGTTAAGCAGTAGAGTTGGTAAATATATACAGAAGAGTTGCATCATACAAGGATTGACGTTGCTCAATAATTATCAGAATCAAGGTCAGTTATAACTTATTTGTCCTGGAGGAGCAGTCACAGTGGGTGTGCGCCCATGTCCTGTCACCATTTCACTGTGAAAGCTGAAGTCTTCTTGAAAAGATCTGCTTCTGGGCAATTTCTTGAACTGTAGGAGTGGGGCGTGCTGGGCTGCGAACCCCTGGAAGCAGTCCTTGATTATCAGCAGACAGAGAGCTGGTGGATAAATACAGCTTCCTCGCTTCTAAAACACTTGCTCTCGAATCCTTATCTTGAATCTACTTCTAGGGGATGCCAAGACTCCTGGCATTTTTAACTTGATTATCCTCACCTCACTGCTATGCTCCCAAAATGGAAAGCTTCGTGGTTTCAGAGGATCAAAATCCAGCATCGTCCATCAAGCCATTTTTTTTTTTCAAATAGAAACCCTACACACATTGATAGCTTTTGAGCTTTCCGAGAGCCTACAACATGTTCGAGACCCTAAACAAAAGGCATTAGCTCAAAAATATCAAAAGAAACTTGCAAAACCAAATGCAATATATGTTTGATTAAATGTCTACAAGAGTATAGTAGGTCAACTGGTCAACCACAGCCGAAATAGATTCACATGCACCTGTATGTGAATTATAATGAATGTGAGGCGTGGATATTTTTAAATGCTTGGTACGGCGTAGGACAGAGGGCAGAAATCATGCTGATGAGCTACGAGTGTTATATAACCCAGTCCTAGTGGAGGAGACTGGAATTTGTGTGTCCGAGACGATACTTGGATTCTTCAGAACAGAAGGAAAATGTCGGTCCTGCTCCCCCTGCCTCCCCCAGAGTTATAGATCACTATCTGAAGACGGAAATCTTTTCTGGAGAGAAGATGTCATCCACGTTTAGAATCCAATATTTACCCTGGCTTTGTTCTGCCTTCACAGAATCTATACTCCACGGCACTTCTGAGGAAGTCACAACCCTCCCTGCCGGAGTGTGACACCTCTGGTCCCCTCCCCCCACATCAGCTTTATATCCAAATGTGACTCGCAGGCTGTCGAGGACCAAGGTGATCAATGACAGGTGCAATCAAAGCCACCCGGATCGGCAGCTCACTCCGCGCTCCTGGATATAAAAGGCGTTTTATTTCCCATCCCTTTGTTTTTGTCACCGAAAGAATGCTTCCCGTGTGTAGATTAATTAAAGTGTAAACATTAAATATTGATTGATGCATTATCAGCATGGAGCAGTGGCCTCCCGTCTGATTGATTCCTGCGGTGATTTATTGTCATATTTGGGGAGTCATTTCGCTTGATAACCAAGAGGGATGACTCACCCTCCCCCCAACCCCCGCCACGCTGGCTCCATTTCCCTCTATTTTTTCCCCATTCCCTCCTCTTATTCTTCTAGGTGGCATCTGAGTTCCTATAACTAAAACATCTTCATCTTACTGTCGAGAGCAAAGTCTGTGACCTGCCATTGTTTTTGCATATATGTATGTCTGTGTGTGTCTCCCAGGCAATTATCAAATCAATTAACAACTTAACACAGAAAATAGCGAACCCGCTCACTGCTATGGGACATTCGTGATTAACAGAGCCGCCCTTACCGAGCTCCTCCGTGAAATATCGTTACGGGTTTGTTGGCGAAGGGAGGCGGGGAGTAGAAGATAAAACAAAGATGGGGGGGGAGAAAAAACCCACAGTTCCAGTCCTGTCACTTCTCCGAGGTGTGCTTTCACCGTGGAACCAGAAAACGGGGAGGGAATAAAGTAACAAATCATATTTATAATTAGTCGCAAGTCTCTGTAGAAATGCATCGCCACCCTCACCGTTCATCAGATTGACCCACGAGAAACTGCTGTTTGTACAGGGCAAAAACAATCAAACGTTGACGATTTCATATGACCCAACCTTATTATCTTTAAACTCCCTTCCCAAGTGGAATAGGATGGTTGTTATTTGTTCTGTTTTCCGAATAAGAAATTTGGCCCGAAAGAGGCACGTCACACGCAGCTACCGTTTAGTTTTGAGTTTGGGCGTAAAGCGGGCATCAATCTCAATGCTTTCCGTAATTTCCTCGTGGATGTTTATCCCTGCCTAACAGGCAGTGCTGGGACTGAAGGCTGTGTTCTCCCAGAATTCATGTGTTGAAACCCTGACCCCGCAAGGTGATCATCTCAGGAAGCGGGGCCTCTGGGAGGCGATGAGGTCATGAGGGTGGAGCCCTCCTGAGTGGGATGAGTGCCCTCAGGAAAGAGACCGCAGAGGAATCCTTTCCCTTCCTCCATCTCCCTTCCACCACACGTGGGTACAACAACGAGGCTGGTACCCAGAAGAGGGGCCTCTGCTGACCAGGCGGGTGCCCTGACCTCAGATTTTCCAGCCTCCAGAACTATGAGACATATATACCAATTGTTCATAAGCCACCGGGTCTGTGTTATTTTGTTACCGCAGCCCAAACAGGCTAAGACAGGTAAGCACTATCATTTTACCCAGACAGGGCTTCCCACGGACCCTCCATTGCCAGCATCCTGTCTGGATGCTGCGCTCAGGTTGCTGAGAGTCTGGTCCCCTACGAGTCACAAGACTCATTTTCAAATAGACCTAGAAAAGGAAGCCAGCACTCTGTTCCCACTTCTCTCTCCATCCATGGAACCCCCGCCACTGGCTGAGGGTCCCCCCTCCCGGCAGGCCCACACCTCCCACACTGAGGGCTCCATGTCTGCATCCATGCTGCTACCGCGGTGGACAATGTGCATCCCCCAGCAAGATGCTGCTTCGCGTGGTCCAGCGTGAGCCCTCTGCTCTCTCCACCATCCCTTCCATCTTCTTCCCCTGACTCTCTTCCCCAAAGGGTCTGGACAAAATAAAGCAGGACCGGCTACAACAGAACAGCTATCTCCTTTAGAAAGCTCCACACTCCGCATAGGGCAGTTTGTAATTACAAATTATTGATTCGTGGAAAATGTATCACATGGCGACGACTTCCAGAAAATCTCCTAGTACAAGCGTATCCCACTGTCGTAAGATGTTTCAATGAAAAAAAAAATGAGTTGAAAATGTTTTCTTCGTGTGTGTGTGTTGGTATTGGTGGTAGTGTTTGTTTTCCAGCTTCTTGAGTCGAATGTTCAGAAACTGTATTTTCCATTTGATATTTCAATAAATCCGTTAGAGCTATAAATTGTTCTCTGAGTACTAATTTAGCCACATTCCATAGGTTCCTGGTACATGGCGCTGTTCGTTTCTAAATAGTTCATGATTTCAGTTTTGACTTCTTAATCCTAGAATTTCTTTCAAAAAGGTGCTTTTGAATTTCTAAGAGAAAAAAAAATAATTGCAGCATATTTTCTAAAAACATTTCCTACTGTAAATCCTGGGACTAGCTAAATGCCCTTCCATTGTTCTTTTCAAATCAATGTCACAGCTCTTACATTTCAGAGAGCCCGTCAGTTTCAACGGGTGCTATCCCACCCCTGTAAGGTGGAGCTGGTCTGACCCACACACTAGATGAGTGATGTCCGTAGGGGTTAGGTGGTTTTTCCAAAGCCACAGAGCAGAGAAAAGCCATACTTTAAGGCCTCTTGGCCATCAATGCGAGCTCGTTCCTGCCCCAGCCAATCCCAACTCCTGATAAGGCTCAGGTCCTCCACCATATTTATGGAACGTCTATTATGTGCGAGGTGCTATTCTAGGCACTGGGAGTAACACGGAGTCACATCTCAGCCCTTCTCGGCTTGTCGTGGGGAGCTTACTGTCCAGATAGTGAGGCCAGTGTGTGACAACAGGTCCAAGGAACCCCGGGATGCAAAGCAATTGTGATACAGAGTCATGGAAACGGCAGGACCTCGGCACAAGAACCGACTTGGCCCCGATCCCAGGAATTCCTGCTTGCTACCCGGACCACAATACCCTCAGGAACGCCATGTGGGTGGCAGAGATGCCACGCACCGCCTCCCTCCGCGGCCACCCGACGTCCTCTCCCGACACGTGACTGGTGCTCCTTCTGGGAACCTACGGTTTTGTTTTGTTTTGGTTTTTGTCTTTTTTTCTCATCATAAGAGCTTTGGGGAACGACTTAGTGGAATTTTGGGTGCTCTCCTGTCCTTGGTTATCTAGATGTGCCAATGTTGTTCTCTCGACCTTGTTGTTGTCATCGTCGTCATCATCCTCTTTATCACTACCCTTTTGTGAGAAGCCAGGGACGGCGCTCAGCACCTTAGGGCCACCATCCCTTAATCGGGATGGTGGCGAACGGCAGGGACTCTGGAAGGGGTGCCTGGGGTCAGCGCTGGCTCTACATCTCGCCAGCCGGGCGAGGGGCGCTGGGCGGAGTCCTTTGCCTGGTATTGCACAGGAAGTAGATGGGTCTGTTGTGTCACAAAGCCCATGTCGTCCTGCCCCCAAGAGGCTGGTCAGAGGCTTCAAACAGAGCCCTTGAGAAAGGGGTTCTGACCCCCTCAGGGGGACACAGAGTCCTGGAACCCTGATGCCCGCGGATGACGTCACAGGCGCCCGAGAAGTACAAAGCCACATTGGGTGCACATCTCGCATCTGCGGGAAAAGAAGGAGAAATTAGACCAAGGGACGCTTTTGCACTGGAGGTGATCTTGGGGAAATAGGAGGCCCAGCTGGCCTCCCCTGCTGACCGGAAGTCGGATGACTTAGAGAGAGTCCCCTCAAAGCACAGCCTAACGACTGACGGTGCAGGGTTTGTCGAAGGCATGCCCCAGGGAGGGGAAGAAGGAGAGATGTGGGGGTGCAGGCTGCGTGAGGTCCAGGCTTGGCCTGTGGAGCTGTGGTCTCTGTACGGTGACATGTCCCTGAGGCCCGACTCCTGCTGGGGCCAGCTACGCCCCGACCGTGGCTGCTCAGGGCAGCACGGGTGTCACTCTCCAGGGAAGGGGACAGCTCTGAGCCACTGGCAGCCAAAACGCCCAGCGGCTGGGCTGCAGGTGCCCCGGCCCGGAACTGGAGATCCAGACCAAGGCCCAGCTCTAACCCCGATCAGAGTCAGCGTGCGTGTCATCGAAGCACCCTCCGTGGCAGCCGACTCATGCTTCGTCACTGACATCGGGATTGCTGCTTGGGTGAAAATAGAAAGGGGAGCTTTTAGTTGGCACTCGTTTTTAAGTTCTGCAGTGCACGCCCCCCACCCACCCATTACAAGCACATAGCTCCCCCCGCCCCCCGCTTGAAACACCACCGCATGCTAGGGCCCCCTGAGCAGAGGGCAAGCCTGCGGCCTTTTGCAAAAGTGACAGGCAGCGTCCCCATGGTGCTTCACACTGCTCAGGAGTTCAAGGGCGGTGTGTGGTCTTTTCCTCAACGCTCTCCCCCATCCTTCCTCCAACTTCCCTTTCAATGAGAGAACGAAATGTACGTCCACAGGAAGAAAAGCTCACGTCTCCCCCAATCCGATGGTGCTTTTGAAACAGCCACAAAGCCAAAAGAGATCCCGTTTCTGACCTCTGAAGAAACATTTGCGAAGCAGCATTCCGACCTCAGCATTCGATGAGTTCAAAAACAACGCCCAGGGGGCTGCAGGCTGATGCCACCAGCTCAGAAACCCAAAAGGCACAGACAGGAGCCCAGCACGGTCCCTTCGTCTCAAGAAGGGAAATTCTGACACCCCAGTGGCTTCGCTTCCCCTGCAGATGTGTTTCAGACTAACTCGCTGCAATTCTGGCTGTGTTTATTAAAAGGAGGGTCTCCAGGAGGAGAGAGGGCTGCCTTCCCTGTGCCAATTCCTCCAGGAGCAAAGGGACACCGGGAAGTGGCTCCTGTGTGGCTGAGGGGACCCAGAGTAGTGACAGAGCAGGCATCAGATAAAGGAACGCAGCAACAATGGGTTTGGAAGGCCAGCGAGGCGTTCTAGAAACATTCTTTATGAAAAGGCGCAAGAATCTCCTGTTACACAAAAGCTGCCTCTGTCACAACCTGCTGGTCTCTTTGTCACTGTCCAGAAGAAATTATTAACCTGAAAGGAAACACATCCAAGATTTTACTTTATCTGACAAGACACAGTAGACCTCCCCATCACACAGACTCCTGGACACCCCCTACTCTCGCAAGCTTACCTGCTATCCCAAACACCAGCGTCCGAAAGAGAAAACCACATCATCTCTTCCTACGAAAACGGCCTGGCCATTTTTTAATCAACAAGCACAATTCACTTCCTAATGTTAATGTGTTATTTCCTGAAATTGTATATAATGGGCTTAGAAAAGTTTAGAGGGGAAAAGAGAGGTTTGAAGTTTCCCAAAAGCCCACCATCTCCATAACCACCCAAATCAGGGGGTCTTTTTCTTTCTTTCTTTTTTTTTTTTTTTGGTAATTTCTTTAAATTAAATACCTTTCATAATAAATGCAAATTAGGGAACAATAAATTATAACTTCTAGGCTGACCAGTGGCTAATTATATATATTATAATTAACTCCAGTTTCCAACACAAGGCATTGATCTTAATAATCAGCCCATGTACATTAGCATATCTTCAAGGGATTTGCAAAGCGGGCTTCGCTATGGGCAGAGTCGTCTGAGCTTCCTGCCCTGGCCCCTGGAAGGGCGCAGAAGCAGAAGAGACGAAATGACTTCGAAAAGAAGTTTGGGCTAACTATAAGTTGAGAAGCTCAGATTATAGGCATAAAAACCCAGACTTTAAAATATTTATCCGAACTGCCGCCTCTGACCATCAATCACTAAAGAGGCTTCAGGTTCTAAAAAAAAAATCTATAATTTCCACAAATCCGTTCAAAATATCTTGAGCCCCAGTAGGCTCTTGTGAAGCATCTGTTGAAATTTTGAGTTTGGAGCTGAGTGTCACCAAAGGCGACAGTCGGAGCTGTCAGGAGGCCTCTGACCATGTTCTGTACAAATCTACAAAGAGCCCACTTTGGGCGGCAGCGGGGTGCACGCCACTGATCTCCTTCCTGTCGCCACTCTTCCCTTCATTCTAGAAACGGAATGATTTCTCTCGCTCTCAGTCCCCTGAGCTCCTGGGATGATAAATAAGTCCACACGGGCTTTCGAAGACCGTTTTCCACCAGCTTGTTGTACGAGTCCAAGTCCTGCTTTCTTGATCTGCGAGGGTTCAGGGGTGCAGCCTGAGAGCACAGGGCTCTCCCCACGCTCCGCCTGCACCTGAGCCCCTTAGCGAGCGGCCCTGCTCCTCCCTCCTCCTACGGCCTTTTTCTCTGGGGCTCACGAGTTAAGCCTTTTGATACAGCTGGTAATCCCAGCTCTGGCCATTCTCACTGCATTCTCCCACTGGCCCTGGGTAATTGTCCAAAGGGACTTAGGAAAGTCGGACCCTCCAAAGGCGCCGGGAAGGTCAAACGGCAACAGAACACGCTTTGATTGTTATCCGGGAGATGGATGCGCAAATCACGCTGATTTCCACTGGGCGCCGGGGTTGTAAGATGCCCATATGGTCCGCGATAGCGTGGGAGGTGGGGCGCAGGCGTGGGAGGTGGGGCGCAGGCGTGGGAGGTGGGGCGCAGGCGTGGGAGGTGCGGCGCAGGCGTGGGAGGTGCGGCGCAGGCGTGGGAGGTGCGGCGCAGGCGTGGGAGGTGCGGCGCAGGCGTGGGAGGTGCGGCGCAGGCGTGGGAGGTGCGGCGCAGGCGTGGGAGGTGCGGCGCAGGCGTGGGAGGTGCGGCGCAGGCGTGGGAGGTGCGGCGCAGGCGTGGGAGGTGCGGCGCAGGCGTGGGGCACCGTGTTTTACGTCTTCGGTGGAGTTGTCCCTCTGTGGCCGTAAATCAGCCACAAAGGGGGCGTTTGGGCCATGCTCATGGACAGCGAGAAGCGCAGGGGCGCGCGGAGGGAGGCGTTTTGGAATTGGGAGGGGCTTGGAACTTTCATCTGATATCAGGGCCACCCGGATGTCAATCCACAGTGGGGACAGAGCACGGCAGGTGCTTCGGGGAAGACGCAGAGGAGCCCACGGGCACCCAGTGAGAAGTGGGTGCTGTGTCCGGTGTGCGTGTGATCGATGTGTATAGTTCTGAGCACCCCGGGAAATTCAAAACCTTGAGGTGCGAGAAAGAACTGCAAATTAGGAAGCGGAGTCTTTCTACGCACATATGTCTGCGTGGGAAAGAGCGCAAGGCCACAGTCAGTAGAGAGAGGAATGAAGGAGTCCAATCAGAAACCCGCACAGGCTGCGGGATCTTTGGCGGGAGCTGCTGATACTGGTCCTGCCTCCATGAACGGCCGACATCAACTTAATAGATGTTGAGAAGAAAGCAAAGCCTTTTTGAGGGTGGTCCCCCACCCAGGCCCATCTTTCCCTTGTCATGGTGGCCTCTGGCTTGAATCCAGCTCTCAGTGCTGCTCCCCTATACCTTCCTCCTCTCTCCGACGAACCCCCCAGGCACCTGTGGGACTCCCGGCCAGCGGGCATGTGTCCTTGCTCTGTAGGGACATCAGGGATGGGGAAGGTAGGTGGGAGAAGGTCCGACATGCCCGGTGGAGAAGAGAAAAATCTAGGCTGGGAAAAATATAGACAGATGCAATCATTGGCACTGTTTTTTCCCCAAACATTTTTATTTTTCTAGAGCGTCAAGACTTCTCCCTTCATCTAAAGCGAGTAAGAAAACATCTAATGAACATGGTTCCTCTGCCTGGCCTTCCACAGATAGCCTTTCTTCCCCAAGTAAAACTGAAACGAACCGGCTGGATTTGCAGGAAAAATTTATTCCATTTAACACAACTTAAAATTTTCTTTCATTTAAAAAAAAAACAAAACTGTTTCAAATCCCTTACCTGTGTAAGCCTTTTGTAAAGTCTCACATTTTTTTTTTTCTGAATGCCACTGAAGAATGACCAGGGTTTGTGTCTGAAGTTTAAAAAAAACTAGAAATATCCACACCTGATGCTTGCAAAAAAAACCCCTGGGGTGGTGTTTGCCAAGCAGGAATTAACAGAATATCAATCCATGTTTTACTCTCTCTCTCTTTTAAGTGAAATACATGCACACACACATACACACACACACACACAGAGACAGACACACACACACACACACTCACCAGGTTTTTTTCTAACCACCTTTTCTGTTGTGATATCTTATCAAGTTAGAAAAATAAGTTGCAAAATGAAAAATGCACATAGTTTAGAAAGGGAAGAATCTCACGGATGGTTCAGGCTCAGCGAGGAAGGTAATTTCTGTTTCTCATGTCTGGCTTCATTGTATCCCAAGTAAACTGTTCAACAATGTTATACCATTTAAACCAGCACAAAACAAAAGAAAAAAGGATGAAGGAATGGAAGCTCCCTGATGCACTTTGCCTGAGGTTATAGTGTCAACATGAAATAACAAAATATAAAAAATCTACAAAAAGGGGGGAGAGAGAGAAGAAACAAACTAGGAATCGCATTCTCCTTCCCCAAGGCCGAGGCTGTGCTCAATGATTAGCGAGAGAGACCCCAAGCCCCTCTGTGCCTGGTCCGCCCTTCCTCCCATCACTGTCCCCCACAAGGCAAACGGTTTTAGGGGCACGCGCCCACCTGTGTGTAGAACGAAGCCGCCGGAAGCTAGGAGCAGTCTCTCCACCGAGGGTCCCTCGCTGACCCAGCCGAGTGGGCTCACGAAGTGTGCTGCTCTCCAGTCCCAGGGGGCAGGGACCTTTCCAGAGGGTGCCACCCAGAGAGAAAAGACAGGATCCGAGAAGCGAGCCCAGGTGAAGACGGCCCAGGTGGTCCCCACCAGGCCCAGCGCTCTGGCCTTTGGTCTTCCAGGGAACCCGGGCAGCCACGTGGGTCCCCAGCCGAGAGGCAGGAGGCTGACCTGCTCATCAGTGTGTCACCAAGAACAGGAGAAGGAGCGCAGGACACACTTCGAGGTGCAGAGGCTGGACAGGGGACAGGAAGTACGAGGCCGATGCTGGAGCCCCCACCCCCACCCCATGCAGGATGGGGTTTGCTGTGCGTCCGTCTTCTCCTCCCTCTGGGGACAAAGGGACCTGCTCTACCCTGCTCTGGTCACGGCCACAGCGAGCCGTGAGGCCCCGGCAGTCACCCTGATGGCCTCGTGCTTCACAGTGCAGTTCTGACGAGACGCCTGAGCATCCACCAGGCTCAGCCACCTGCAAGCTCCGTGGCAGGGAGGCCACGCTTCCTCCCCGCCTTTCTCTACCCACCAATGAGGGAACAAAGAGTCACGGGCACCCTCGAGATCAGGCAGGCGACAGTGACACTGCTTATCAGCCCCGTGCCAGGCACACAGTAAAGCCCAGGGTAAAACAGGTTTGCTTTTATGCTGGCTTTCAAAAATATTATGTAAAAACAAATGGGGTGATACAACTTATCTGAGTATCACAAAAGCACTCCTCCTAGGGGACCTCTCCGACACGTTCAGGAGACACGTGGGCCCCCGAGGACCTCGAGCGATGCCAGTCCTGTGCTGTGGAGGTTATACCAGCTGCACCAGGGCGGATGGCGGGCCAGGAACGCAGGCACGGAGCTGCTGGCCCACCATCGCCCGTGTCGCCTGTACATCACCTGTGTCGGCACCAGGGAACGGCGGCGTCTAAAAGGGGGCTTCGGGGAGCACTGGGGGGCGTGGCGGAGCCGGCGAATGGGCCGGGGGACCGTCGGGGCTTCGGCCTTCCCGTCCTGGGGGCGGCATCGTGCGCGGAGACTCCAGGGGTGCGGAATGGAAGACCCCGTGGCGCGGAAGTCCGGGAAGCAGCACGACGCTGGGGGACGACGAAGGCCCTGGTGACATCGAGACGCAGGTCCAGCCGAACGTGGCACAGTCCGCGTCGTGTCGACGGCTCGGCCGGGCCACACCGGCCCGTCTGGCGGCGGAAGCGACGTGAGAACGGCTCATCCCCGCATCCAAGCGCTAGCACGGCTTTCTTCCCCGCCGTCGCATCTGGGCCCGCGGCGCTGACGAGTGAGCCGCTCCCGCCCGGGGCTCCCCTGTGCCGCCCACCCGGGCGCGACCCCCGCAAGGGCAGGCCGGGGTGCACGCCCCACGGCCGGGGTGCACGCCACACTCCCGCAGCGGCTCACCCGGCACGCACGCCGACCGCTCCTATCAGAAGGAGCGCGCGCGTGCATGTGTGTGTGTGGATGTGTGTGCGCGTGTGCGCGCGCGTGCACACGTGTGTGCGCGTGTGTGCGTGCACGTGTGTGCGTGTGCGCACTTGTGCGTGTGTGTGCATGCGCGCGCGTGTGCATGTGTGCATGCGCATGCGCGTGTGTACGCGCGTGTTTGTGCGCGTGTGTGTGCGCGCGCGTGAGCACGTCCTGCTCTCCCTGTCCCTCAATCTGGCATCCTCCCGCCCCCTCCCCTGTCCCTCTCTGTCCGCAGGACGCCCCGCCTCCCGCAGACACCATTCTTGATCATTATAGTTTATCGACCGCCGGGGTGTGCGGCCCCCGGCCCCGCTCTCCATCTTAGTCCGGGCGCCTTCTCGTCCATCACGGCCCGCAGGCCTCAGGAGGCCAAGTGCTCCGGGAACCCACCTGGGGAAACGGAGAAACCTCTCCGAGGTGGGCCTGGCCCCCCGCCCCTACCCGCACCCCCCCCCCACCGCTCACCGGGGCCGCGGGGGCTCAGTCAGGGGGACAGGGGAGACAACAATCATCGCAGTGATCACGTATGGACACGCGCCACATGGCAGGCGAGCCCTACGTGCCGCTCCTAGGCACTGAGACCCCATCCTCTCAGATACCTCCTGTGCATCCCTGCCAGCGAGGCTCAGACACGCACAGGGCTCCCCCAGAGCCACGCAGCGGGGCCCTGAACCCCAAGTCTGTCACGCAGGTCCCCACCTGTCCCCTCCCACACCCTCCCCGGGGAGCAGAACCACCGGCGTGGGGGAAGCAGATGGCACGAGGTGAAGAAAAAAAATGCCCCCCGAGACTGGTGCCTGGCAGACCCCCCGCCCATTGCCACCCAGAACGAGAGGGCCCCCCCCCCCGCCAGCCCGCACCCCCACTGCAGCTGCTGCCGGGGAAGAGAACCCGGCTCCCCAACTGTTTACTTCTCGGCCATAAACAGGAAGGCCGTAAAAGAGGCCCCTCGTGGTCAGCGGCGGGGGGATCCTCTCTCGCCTCTTCCTTTTCCTCCCCGCCCTCCCCGCCCCCCCCCCCGCCCCGTACATGTCCCCCGGCGGAATGAGTGTTTCCCTTCCAATCGGGCCCCCTCCCAAGGCTCTGTCTTTGTCCTTGGGCCTTAAAGTGCCTCCCCCCACCCTGGGCTGGGACTTCCAACGGTGGACGCAACTCGGGAGCGGAGAACAGGGAGAGCCAGCGATGGACGCTGGACACGCAGGGACCGCCCCGGGCCTCTCCTGGGCCACACAATATTTTATTTTTAACAGATGAGTAGAAAAGAGAAAACGGCACCCCGGAAAGAAAGAGACTGGGACGCGGAGAGGGGCGGAGAGAAGCCCCCGATGAAAACGGACACTGCACGTCTCCTAGAATGATCTCGGTCGCATTCTCTCCCGAGAGATTCCAAAAGCAAACAGACGCGAACGAGGAGATTCGCCAGCCCGCCCAGCCGGGCGCCGCGTGGACCCCTCGGAGGTGCACAGGGCCTGTGGCCTCTGGCAGCCTCGGGATGCCCTGCAGGAAGAGGCCTCGCCTCCTGGTGCAGCTCTGCTTTCTAAACCCCGTTGCCCGCAGACGGCCCCGTTTCCTCTCAGGGCGATTCAGACCCCTCCCCTTTCAGTGCACGAGGTCAGATCTCCTGGACACTCGAGTCTCATCGGACCGTGACTTTCTCCGTCGGAACCTTAGTGTTAAGAGCCGTGTATCCGTAACTGCCTCAGTGGCTCTTAAGGGTGAGCGGAGCCCGACAGACGAAGCAGAGAGGAGGCGGAGAGGGAAACCCCTCAGCAGGGATTTCTCGAGGAACGGCCCCCCCCCCCGGGGTCCACGCCGACCTCCCATCTCCAAGGAGGCCCATGATGTGGCAAACAGACAGCCTCCTCTCTCTCTTTGGCTCAGTGGCACTTGGCCACAGGCTGGGCCATCCCACCTACTCACGGTGGCAGCGTCGCCATGTCACATGGAGTAATGAGTGTTTCCCGGAGGCGTACTGTACCCCCTTAACAACGTGGGGCTTCGGGGTGCCACCCCCCGCAAAGTCAAAAACCCACCTGTGACTTTTTTGACTCGAGCTGGCCTTTCCCATCTGCAAATTCTACGCTCCCATTTGGGGACCCTGTGAATGGGATACGAAAAACAGTGGATACGAAAAGCCGACTGTATTTACTGAAAAAAATTTTTAAAAACCCGTAACAATACGCCTCATAGTGCAAATCCCCGTGGCTCAAGCTCCAACTCTATTTGTGTGTAAGGCGGACAGCCCCATAGAAAGCTTCCGAGAATCCTAGCAAAACGTCACCTTAAAAATGGACGTGAGTCTCTCTATCCCCAGCCACACGCCAAGCCCTTCGTCTTACGGCATGAAACCTCTCCGGACACTGGACATCCTCGTGCTCACGGTCCTTCATGCCCAATCCCTCTGCCCCTCTCTCCCCCACCCACCCCAGAGCCTTCCAGACAGACCGCAGCGTCTACACACACCCACTCGGTCCACCAACTGACATCTCTGACCACGTCACTCAGCACATAACCCGTCACCGGCCTGGATGTTCTTGGCTCTCTAATAAATGGGGACTTCAGGTGAAAGGTTACTCACTCTCCGCTGGAGGCAAGGGATGAAACTTTGTAACAACATTGTAACAGCACAGCGCACTTATCAGTGGCCTCACCAAAAAAAAAAAAAAAAAAGTAAAACATAAATAAAGAAGAGATTTCATTCTCCCAGCTTGTTTCAGAGTATCTTACCGCCGGGGTTAACTGTCTGTCAACGATTTTTGAAGCTCCAATTTGACTTTGAACGACCTCAGAAGGTTCCCATGATGCACGTTGCATCGTGCCCCATAAACCCAAGGGGTTCATTCGCCTGTATGTGTCTAATGATCCCGTTCAATATCGCCGTGGCGTCTAAAAGGGTTTGAATGTAGATATTAAATATATCCATAGCACCGCTTCAGCGAGAGCCCATGCTCTGCTTTCTCCTCTGGGGCTTCCAAGTCATTTGCTGCTGACATACGCCATGAAGACTAACCCTACCCCTGAGGAACTCGTCATTTTGCCCCGTATCGGGGCTAATGTCATCATTTAAGTAGCTGCCAACTTCGGGGGCCCCCGACGACAATGGAAACACGATTGTGTGAGATAATCTTCTGCGCAGAAATGACTTCCGTCATCTCTGATACGTTGGCTCGACGCTTACTTAAGACGTGTGCTATTGAACAGCTATGGATGGATGCCTTCCACGGAATAAAAAACATCGATGCCACGATTCGGTACAGGAACCCGTTTCAACTCTGCTGCCTTCGTTGTCCGTATCCGCCAGACACCGGCACATACCGGTTTAAAGAATCTGTGCGACCACCTCATAAAGGAGGTTTTGTTTTTATCCCCACTTCACAGACGAGGCAAACTGAGGCTGAGCACGGTTTCTCAAACTGATGTTCGGACAAGGTCGCTGCTGGCATGTGGCAGAACTGAGACGTGCACGTGCTTTTGACCCCAAAGTCCGTCTGCGCGGCTCAAGCGTCGTCCTCTCCGTTGCTGGAGGGACCGGGGCTGTGACAGCGGTCCACGCCCCCCCCCCGCAGGGCGGAGAAGTAAGCGTACAGTGTGAGTCAGCACCTGGGCATCCGCTAATTCGGGCGACCGATATTTCTGGAGCGTCTACTACACAATGGACACTGTGTTATGCACAGAGAATCCAGGAGTGAAAAAGGCCTCGGTCCCAACCCCAAGCACGAAGCTGGAGGTCCCCACGCGGACCCGCACGGGCTGGTGGCGTCAGATGCCCACGCTGAATCCAGCACAGCCTGGCAGGCGTGAGCGTGTTGTGTGCCCGCACGGTTTCATAGCCCTTCTGATGGGCTACGTGGGCTCAGGGACCTCTCCCAACCCTGTCAGACCCACAGTTTCACGAATGAGACTCCCCCTGTCACATCAGACTCGGGGGTCCCCCAAAGGGGCAGACGCCATTACTCTGTAGACAAAGCCAGCATCTGTTGTTCGCGGCTACACGACACCGTGACACTCATCCACTGCCTGCCTGGTCCTTCTAACGGCCCAGGAAAGCAGGCAGTATTAGCCTGTGTTGCAGATGGGGAGACTGAGGCTCGAGGAGGAGAAATGATTCTCCCAAGGGCACAGAGGTGGAATGATACAGTGGGGTGAGGACACCAGGCCTGGTCCTTGATGCTCTTCACCCTCTCACGGACCCATCGCAAAGGACAGCATCGTCCGAGAGCTCAGGGCTTGCCAGGCCCTTTGAGGGAGGTGCTGTCATTATGCCCACCTTAGGGTGAGGGTCGCCAGGCACAGGGCGGTGAGTCACGTGCCTAAGCTCACAACACTGGGAAGAAGGAGACACCCCCCTGGAACCCCAGCCTCCAACACCTCCATCGAGCTTCCAAGCCCTCCTCGTGGGGTGACTACCTGCAGATAAAGACACCTGGTCTTAACGATTTGTCAAGTCCTCTGTGGTCGCCGTGCTCACTCTGGGGACAGAACCATTATTAAAGGTGAAACATGGACAGTATTCGTTCTCTCCTTGTCCCTCTGTCCCTCGCTTACCTCTCAGATGCTGGGACCCCTGCAGCCTCGTAAGAGCTGGGGCTACTGGAAGAGCCTCTTCAGAAAATGAGGGGGGGCGGCGTCCACGGCCACGCCACCCTGAACGTGCCCGATCCCGTCTGTTCTCGGAAGCTAAGCAGGGCCGGGCCTGGTGAGTCCTCGGATGGGAGACCGCCTAGGAAGACCAGGTGCTATAGGTGTAAAAACTAATAAAATAATAAGGGATTGCAAGCTGACAAGGTCAATTGCAATCTGTGAGGTCAACCAAGGGTGGTCTCACCTAAAAAATAAAAATTAAAAAAAATAAAGAAGAAAGACAACGAGGGGGATTTTTTTTTAACTAGCTTGCAGGCGGGGTCCAGCGCAGGGGAGCAGAGGGGTGGGGAGAGGGCACCGGGACCGGGGCGTGTCCTGGGGGAGGCGTGCCAGCGGCAGCCGTGGGCCTCCGCCTCAGCCACGTGGCTGGCCTGACGGCATTTGGCAAAGTCGAGCGGTATCTCACTGCTAGTCATGTCTACCTGCTGCATTTGCATATGCGTATGATATCTGTTCTCCTAATTATATCTATTTTCCCAGGTACAGACAGACATACCCCCCAAGCTGGGGTGCCCATTAGCAGATCAGGCGGGCCTCTGCAGCTGTGTTTTGATTAGCAGAAGAGGCTCTTTGGCATTGGGGAGCTGAGATCGCCTTGTGGAGTATGACAAGGGCAGCCAAGCGTCTCGCAAGTGAAAAATCAGAGGTTTCTCTGAGGAAGGAGCGAGAACAACCACAAAGCATTAAAAGGAGAATAACCTCTAATGGCTTCAGCTGCGAGAGCTGTCACGCTGACGGGCTGCCGTCCGTCAGAGTCAACCCCGTCCACACCACTAGACAGAGGGGATGGCAGGAGGGGCCCCCAGGAGGGGCCCACCCCACCGTTTCTCCAGCAGGGAGGATATGAAGGTAAAGAGGCCAGGATGGTCGGAGGAAGGAGCATTATGGGTCATGGTCCCTTCCCACCTGCCTCCCAGGACTTGCAAAGGGCATTATGCAAATCATTATGCAAATCACCACCCGAGGCTCAGGGAGCGTTTAGGCACCTTAAGGTGTCTTCGTGATTGCCTGCTCCCACCGTGGACTTCGTATTTGAGCCATGTCCCCCTCCTTGGGAGGGCTGTGGCCCTGTGTTACAAACGCTGCTTACGGGTCAACAGGGTCAACAGCTTACGTGTTAAGAGTGTGAATTCTTTGAAATACATGGCGTGCCCCTAAGTCCTCTCCCTCCACAACTGCGTAAGGGAGCTTGGATGGGGTTTAATGACCCGAATTGTACTGAGCCCAGAGGCTTTAAGGGACCTGTCTCAGGTCAAACGGCCAGGATGCAACGAACTTGACCTTGAACCCAGGCACCTTAAGTCTGGGGCTAGTGACTCTACATTTCCATGATTAAAATATTACACAGGCGGAATGGTGGAGAACTGGAGAGGCAAGGAACGTCAGGAGAGGGGTCATCAATCTCACCAGCACTGCCGCCAACACCGCCGCCAACACCGCCACCAACACCGCCACCAGCACCGCCACCAGCACCGCCACCAGCACTACCACCAGCACCACCAATAACAACAACACTGCCATCACCACTATCACCATCACCACCCACACTGTCACCAGCACCGCCACCAGCACCGCCACCAACACCTCCACCAACACCTCCACCAATGTCACCAATGACAACAACAACAACACCACCATCACCATCACCGCCGACACCGCCACCAACACTGCCACCATCACCATCACCACCGCCACC